>JBBBVM010000450.1:302500-454538 GCA_037355625.1 Petunia x hybrida
GTAGCAGCAATATTATTGTTGAAAATATGGTTGAAAATTTTTGTCTCCACATGTAGCTTCACAGTCAAATTTTGGTAAAAATCTTTTTCATCAAATTGGTTGCGGCTAGAATTGAACCCACCTTTAACATGTCTTCAACCTCTTCAACCATGCTCATCAAACTATCAGCTCTAATACCACCTGTTGGAATCGAAATAACATGGTGCATGTAGAAGCTAACACATCGAACCTTTATGACAATGAATCAAACATAAAAATGAAATATAAAAGGAGTTTTTTATTGAAAGTGATTTGGTCATGAATTGACCTACATAGGGAGAGATTAAGAACTAATAATTAAAAAAATAAAAATATAAAGTCTCCCCCTAATTATTGCTCTCAAATCATAAAAGACTACACTGTGGAGTTTTGAAGAGACCTCAATTTATAGATTTTGCTGCTTATCATGGGGTTAAAAATCTTGGAACTAATTGAAAGGAGCCCAAGAATGGGTTAAAACTAGGGATTGGATATAAAGAGCTCATGCGTTAAAAATAAGCATGAGTTAATTGTTAGAGTTTTGCCATGAATTGTTAACATATTAAGACTCTTCTTGTTGAAGCAAATGAAAAAGACTCCTAAAAGGAATAAAACTCCTTCATATGCCTATCCTTTTCTTGGTGAAAAAGTATTAGACAACTTTTAATAGATGATCTCTTCTTCACAACAAGAACACAACACAAAATTCCACAATGTAGTCATTAAAGAGAATCATGTCTAGGGGGAGACTTTATATTTTTGTAATTTCTTTTTATAGTAGTATTTGATCTTTTAATCTCTTCCCTATGTAGGTCAATTCATGACAAAACCATAATAAATACAGATTTCTTTTTAAACCGTTTAATGTCTCATTTATTGTCATCCAATATTTGATGTATTAGCTTCTGCATGCACTATGTTGTTTCGATCCCAACAAAGCCAGTAACGTCCTGCTCCTCAATCATGTTGCGGTTGATTGAGTCCGGGAGTGGAATCTGTCGAAACAAAATACAACACAAGAAACAGATAGGGAGTGCGTCATAAGGACTCAGTAAGCCATGATAACTTTTTAACTTTGAGAAATAGTCAAACTAGCTAGGAAACAAAAAGTAATGACAAATAAAAGATAACCAAGCACTACTCATATGAAGATAGCACACACATGTTTATCCCTAAAGTTGGACATCTAAGTTAAACAATTGAATTTATAAGAGGGTGACAACTAATACAGTAAACACGGCGGAAAAACTAAGTAAATAGAGAGAAAAGTAATGAACAATACAGTAAGTAATATTATTCCTTGAGAATAGCTGGATTCTGTGTGAATTGCTTGATGTAAAATACAATATAAGGAGGGGTATTTATAGTAGATATTTACCCAGTCCTAATTATGGTAAAATAAAAAGACTAATAAAGGCTATGGGCCTATAAACTAAAGGGGGTGGTATATACAAAATCCTAACTAGGAGACTGTATACCCTAAGGCGTCAAGATGTACGACTTCCGTCCTACGCCCGTACCATCTGAACGGTCATAACTCGAGGAGAAGGCATGTATCCTGTATGCCCGGTGACTTGTAAGATAAGTCTAGTCTCGCCAGCTGGACTCGTATCATCATAATAGTAGGTGGCATATTTTTTCCCACATAGTCAGTCCCCCACTTGTTGAGTGCTTACGTGAGCAGTTAGAAAGGAAAAGCGGTGTACAAGACGAATTTGAAAAGATATCTCTCTAACTCCTTGAAACTTACAGTCTCTTTGACTAAGAATGATGTTGATTTCTTCGAGAACGCCACATGCCTTCATCAGATTTGTTGATGTTGATTCCATGTACCTTTCCAAGAACACTTTTACTACGCCGAATATATCATATGTCAAGAATTAATTACACTTGATCATTTCATGCTCTATCCTTATCTTCTCCAGCCTATAAATAGGGCTTCGCGATAGTGGTGGAATAAAAAATCTTCCTTAGAAAAATGCTTCATCTCTTTAAAATTTCCTTATGAAAGCATAAATCCTTTGCCACTGAAAATGTTTGCCTTTGACCCTGGTCTGATATTCACAGAAATACTCCTTTGTTTAGAATTGATGGTGCTTGAGAAAACTATAGGCAAAAGGCCATCTGCAATTTTCTTCCTCTTTTTCTCCATCCATAAATAGATGAACGGAGTCCCCCGAGTCATAAGGTTTGATTGGGATTCTAATTATATTCTTCGGAATGTCTTCAATGTAGCATGTGCACTGATTACAGTGTGCTCTTCTTGTAACACGGTGGTTGCGGTGATATCCTCTTGTCATGTGGGGTCAGGACGCTTGGCCCTTTCAGCTGCCATAAGGCATCTCCGCCAGGATGTTTATGGCGTTCGGGTAGCTTCATTGACGGCGTAGGGTTGAAGCTCACGTGCGTGGCTCTGTTTCATGGTAGGCAAGAGGATATAACTTCGTGCCATCAACAGATCAACGACTCACCAAGCTCTAACTCTATTCGTGGTTCAAGGTTGTCTCTTGGTTCGGGTGAATTCCCATGCAACGCCTCTTCGGCCACTGGCTATGGGATACCCGAGGGAAGAGGCTCCCTTGTGGTAGGTTCCTAGCTCAAACCTCCTCGTCTTCGATAAGCTCTCAATTGTGCTTGAAGATCTGCGTGACAGTGCACTCCCATTAGGCCAGCGGGGGTCGAAGCAGATCTTCTAGTTTCTCTTCACGTTCAACAGATGAGATGGAAGAGGGTTGTATCCATTCTCAGATGCTTCCGAGGAGCCTTGCTTTGATCAAGGTATCCGAACCTTAGTAATATCAGCAAATGTACGCTGTAGAATGTTCAGCTGACATATCCCCTGATGCCAGGAAGAACTTTGTACTGTTTAGCGGCTTCTGGCTACCATCCAGATGAAGGATCGTCAGCCATGCAGATTTCGATAATTTTTTTATTTTTCCTTTTTAGTTTTTTTAGAATACCTGTAATGAATAGTGTTGTATTCAAAAGGACTTAATTGTATATTATGAGCCTACGAGATATTTGTTATTAATGAAAAAGTCGTTCATTAACATTCTTATGCGTACTTCTGTAGATATGCTGCATCTTGTGTGTGCATTTCTGGCTAGTATCTTTAAAAGACGGGCGTGCGCACTGAGGGGCGCTTCATTTGCATCAGTAGGTGACGACTTGTATTGCGCCCATAATGGGACGTCTTTAGCCCGTGTATGTAATGGGGCATTTTTTCATTCCAACTAGAACGCCTGCGCTTGTATACACGAGTATTTTAAGACTTTCTAGTACTATGCGGGCGGGCGTCCCCACCGGTATGTAGGTGCAAATTTGTTGAATTTACAAGTTCAACTTATGGTGGCTGAGCTAGACGTGATCTAGCTCTAAGCAAGTAGTTTACCCTACTTTTTGTAGGGAAAAGTAGGTATATTACTTCAATTTAGGTCTGGCCAGGGCTATGAATATTTGGATCACAGATTGATCTGAATTGTAAAACTAACTAAGTAAAATAGTAGTTTTATTGATGAATAAGGGCGCGAAGCCTGAACTGTTGTGGAGTTCTTGTTTTATTGATGAATAAGGGTGCGAAGCGTAAACTGTTGTGGGTGAGAACTTGTAACATAGCTGATAAGTAGGTAAATAGTGTAAGGACAATTTAAAAAGAAATTAGAGACTTAATTAAAGTGAATGCTGAAAAGGATTGTGCGTGGATCCTCGGGTTCTTCGTCCTTGTTTGAACTTTCCTCCCGATAAACCAACTCCTACTAGTGAAAGATTTTCAAAAGTGTTTTGATTTTTCTTTGCTGATCAGGCACATAGATGTCCTCCGTGGCAAGAACATCATTCGCTCGATTGACCACCAACTGGGAACTACTGTAGAGGCTGACCCCTAGCCCCCAATATGTAGGCTAAGTCAAAAGCTTGAATTATGGCTTCATATTTGGCTTGAATGCTTGGACGTTTCGCGACCTTGTAGTAAACCTTCCCGGTGGGTGCTTCGATCCCTAAATCTATGTTGGCTTCTTCTCTTTTGTGATCCACGTCCGTATGGACTTTCCAGTGTCCAGGCTTGATCATCTCTGCACTCTTGATTGACTACTCCGCCTTAAATTATAATTCCTCCACAAATTATATGGTGAAACCTTCTAGAGCTCATGACTTGACAGCCGTTCATAGTTGATAAGTGATATCGTATTCTCCCAATTCTTCAGCCCATTCTGTCAATCCTTTTGAGAGCCCATGCTGGAGAAAATGGTCCGTATTGGCACAGAAGAGGCCACACAGACCGTATGGCTGAGAAAATACGAACGTAACTCCTGAGTTGCCATGACCGCGGCCGCAGTAAATTGAACAGGTAGATTTAGAAGCCTATATGAGCACAAAAGTCCTTTACTGGCATACTTTATGGGGAACTGTCTCCCATCTTCTTCTCGTGCGAGCACCACATCCATGCTGCTTCTAAGATTGAGACATACAGCAACAGGTGCTTCCCTTGGACTAGCTCGGTTATTGTCGCAAGCTGCAAGAGTTGCACCTTTACTTAGGAAAATACCAGGCTGCAATGTATCAGCCACCAGGGTCCTTCCTATTTTACCATTACCTCGGAGAGCTGGTACCATTATTCTGCTGCCTTGGGAATTAGATGGCTCATCTCCAACAGTCGTTCCCTCAACTCACCAATCTCTATTGTAGCCTTACGCTCCATAGAATCACACCAAAAGGATTCCTCATCGACCATATTTACCTCGGCTATCATCCCTGGGTCGAGCCTTCTTCATATAATGGATAATTTCAAGGCGAATGCTGCTCACTCCGTAAGTCGCTAACCCCGTGCAAGGGTCGGGTATCTAAAAACTTGAAAGAGTGATGAGGGCACTCCCTTTACATTATGTATCCATGGTCAACCCAGGATGGCATCAAATGAAAGACTGCATGTTAGTACATGAAAAGGTGTTATGCTCGTCACGCCTGAAATATGAACAGGTAGATCTAGTTCTCCAACAGGCTCCTCGCGAAGGCCACTGAAGCTGACTACCCTCTGAGCGCTCGGAATCATCTGATGGTGCTGGCCTATCCTCTATAATACATCCCCCGGATAATGTTCACATTACTCCCTAGGTCAACTAAAGCTCGCTTGATCTGAACGTTGGACAGCCTTTTAGGGACGATGGGAGCACCTTGATGCTTTCCTTCCTCTTATGGGCTAAAAGTAATATGCTTAACAAATGACCCTGATACTTCAGCCCCCTAGGCTGTGATTGGTCCCGGGGTTGCGAAGATCGTGTTCATGCTCTGCTTATTCTCAGAGTCCGGTGATCTTTACCGCTTTTCTCCTTCTCCAATCACATCCTTGTGGTGCCCCTCCTTTAGTAGATGCTCAATTTCTAACATCAGAGCCTTACAATCAACAGTGCCATGGTTGTTGCTTCGATAGAAGTCAGAGTAGGCTATTGAATTCCTCCTGGTTTCTCCTGCTATGGTGAGCGGCCACTGTACTTTTGGGCCTAGTTTTCCAAAGTGATTGGCAACTAGCTCAACGTTATTGACTCGCAAACCAAAATCTCTGAAATTGTAGGGCTCTGTAAGTTTCTCCTGGGATCATAAACCCCAGGTACTGCCCTGCTTTCCCGTTCCTGCTTGGCTCTGATTCTTCCGTTTACTCTTCTTCTATCTCATTATCCCTCCAGGGATGGACTTCCTGCTCGTTTTCTTTGTTGATCTTCGGGGTTCTTCGTCGCTCGCTACATGGGCTGGCTCCTTTGCAGGGTCCTTTGGCTGCACGATGGGATCAGTAGGATCCTGTGCGGACTAGTCTACTGCGTCGGTAGTGTTCTTTGGGATGTTAATCTCCTCAAAATCGCAACCGAACAAAACTTAAACAACATAGTCAATGGGATATCCCAGAAGTTACAATTGATGTTTGCCGAATCGTCTCAGAGGCCAGCATCCCCGCCAGGACCAGCGCCCACGAACAATTCATAAGCATCAGCTCCTGAAAACCATGCACCGGAGAGTGATGTGGCCTCAGATGAGGCCTACTCTGCAGCTGATAACTCCTACCTCCATATGAGGTACTAGAATGCCCTGGACTATGGGATCTCTTACTCTCTCGCTCTAACTCTTTTAGCTCCAATTTATGATATGACTCATACCTCCGAGCAATTTCAACGATAACATAAAATAGATTCTCAGCCTCAATCTTACAATCCATATTGGATCACAAATGCGAAGAAAGCCCATAAAGAAAGCATCTAACCTTCTCGGAGGGATACTGCATAAGATCTGCAGCATACCCGAATATCTCAAAAATAGGATCTCATACTCTAAGACTTATAAGTTACCCCGCCTAATCCTATCGAACTACCTTACCTTCTCATCCATCTGACTAGTTGATCAAGGTGTGGTCCACCAAGCCAAGGATGGACCCTGAATCTAGAAGGCAGTATAATCAACTCCATACTGCTCTAGATAACCAAGGGCCTCGAGAATTCGCTGGCATCGATTAAGAAATTCATGAGGTTTATCTGACGCATTGCCTGACAGTGTCGAAGGATTAAGTCTTATAAAATAATGCATCCTCTACAGATTCTCTGCCTAGACTGCTACCTGGGCTGGCTGACTAGCTTGAACAACTAGAGGCACAACACCTGCTGCCTCTAGAATATGACCACCAGGAGCATGAACTACCTGAGCTATATATGGAATTGGAATAGGGTCTCCCTAAGACTGAGGACAAATATCTATTGAAGTTTGAGGAGCTGCCTAAGGAATAGGAGGTTCTTGGGCATCTGCACCGCAAAGAATCTCATAAAAGTATCATGGAGTGTTGGGGGAACTAATATTCCCTACTCCCCCTACCCACAAGGAGTTTGCACTACTGGGGCCTCAGAAACGGGATCAACATGATCCACCACCCTCGCGACCTGGGGAGCTCTGCCTCTGCCGAGGCCACAACCTCTACCATAGCCTATACCGCAGCCAACACCACCTCCTCACGAAGCAGCAAGCATAGGATCTACCTCTGGCTCCTCTGCTTACCGCTGAGCAGCTGCACACATTCTGACCATTTACTGCAAATAGTTACCAAAGAAATTTAACTTCCCGTAAGAAGACTCACGCACAACAGGGAAAGAAAGAAAGAAAACTACTTAAATGCCACCATAGCCTCACGTAGATAGGTACAAATGTTTTTGCACGATCAACAAGCCTCTTGGATACTATCATGATCTCGAATGACTCTAAACTGGGCTAGGATACCAACTGACACGACCTAGAATTTCCACTAGGCCGTGCGGGCACCCGACTACCTCCCCTAGACCTACCGGTCGAATCGTATAAATTTAACTCAAGACAAACGATATTAAAGAAACTTAAATATATTTAAATTTAAATGGACATAGTAGAAAATCTACTTAAATAACATAAAACAACTGAAATCATATAAAGACGCGTATGAAAAACATATCATATATAAACTTATATATACAAGCTGTCTGAATAATACAACTAACTACCTGAAACCACCTAAGTTAGATATTTTGAGAGTTAGGATTCCATTTAGCATGCGGACAGTCTTAAAAGCTCCGTCAGGTCTATTAGGATATGTCTGTTAAATTTGAGCTGATTCGTACATAATTTGGTTGGTTATCTGAGAAGGTTTCCATTTCAGTTGTCGGTAAAGCATAAAAGAGATTTTTAAGATCGAATTTTAGTAAATGAGCTCTGATTTGAAATCCAAAAGTTGCAGTAAGTTCATATGGTCATTTCTGACCTGTGAAAACTTTTGGAAGTGAATTCTGAGGCTATTCCGATAGCTTTTGCTAAAATCCCGTATCTTAGGTTTTGGAGATCCGATTCGAGTTCTGTCCTTGCGAGCATGTCACACAAGTCTTGTATGACTTGTGTGGTGTGGAAAATTTAGGGTTATTTCAAGCCTTGTAGGATCCCGTTTGGACCCGAATTGTAGCATCTGCAGCTACTGGTGCAAAAATCTGTAGTGTAGAAGCTCCAAAATACTATATATGCGTCTTTTTTTGGGTTGATTTCCTTTTTACTCCTTTCTAGTCCCTTCCAAGTCGGTTTAGGGTGAAAATTTAGTGCCAAATTCATCCAAAAGCATTAGGTATCAATCCTATGCTAATGTATTTTGTTAATTCATGATTCTTGCACTAGAATCGCTTGAAATTGAATTCGAAAATTGGGTTAGAACTCTAAAATTTATGAAATGGGGAGATTTTATGAAATTGAATTCAAATATGAAAACTAATTACATATTTGGAATTGTGGGACAATGTGGAGTACAAAAAAAAAATTTATGGGCTTCCGGCTAAACCCAGCCCAGGGGTAATTTTGGTAATTTCCCTTCTTTCATCATCTAAAGGTTAAATACTCTTCCTTGGGGTACATTTAAGTGCGTATATATTTATTTGGCTCACAAAGGGATTATTTTGAGGGACGTCGGACTGGTAAAGAAGTCGTTCAGTAGCTGTTTGAACCCAGAACTTAAGGATAGTGATTATATCCATCTTCTTGACGGCCTTTAACCTTGTGGATATTCTACCATGCGTTTCTTGCGTGTGTAGCTGCAGATAGGCCTAGTTTCTATGCCTTAGCTTCGGGATTACATTGTATATTATATATTATGACTTGTTATTGGTTTTGTACTAAGCATAAGAATATTATACTCCAGCTATGGGATTGAATTGTACTTCCCGACAGTCGATAAGAGTCCCGCGCCGGTGAAGGGTTATTGTTGCATATATTTCCTGGTAATCTTTAAGTGTCCCATGCTGGAGTAGGTTGCTGGCACATGTGACCCCTTTGCATCATGATACAATCTTATTTCATATATTTATATTTTTTTTGTGAGCAGTATGGATCTGTTGCATTGTTTATCTGTGAATAACTAATCTGGCTGACTGCTATGTCTTCTGTTTTCCTAGCTAGCGTAGCTATTACTTGAGGTCGCTAGTTACTCCTTACTTATTGAGTCCTTATGACTCACTCCATCTTTATTTCTTGGTATGTATTTCCGTTTCGGTAGATTTTGCTCCAAGACCCAGCCAGCCGCGTCGTGACTGAGGAGCATTACGTTCCCAGCTGTCCACGGTAAGCCAGCTTGTTCATTTAGACCGCCAACTCTAGATATTATAGTTTATCTTATTTTTCTCCCTCGGGAGATGTATATATCTTTTGGACTTCTTAGATAACTTATCTAGAAACCTCTAAATCTATGTTCTTGGGTTGTTTATTGTATTTATTTAGACAACTTGTATTTATATCCATCTTATATATATATATATATATATATATATATATATATATATATATATATATATATATATATATATATATATATATATTTGTGTGTTTCCATAGGCTAGCTCGTGTTATTTTGAGTTAGTCTTATATCGTTCTAGTTAACTTGGTTTATTTCCTATTGTCCCCAAGTAAATTTAATATCATTTGAATTGATTTAGTCGATAGGGTTCACCTGATAAATCTAGCGAAAGAAGTTGGGTGGCCGCACAGCCTAGCCAGAAAATCGTCGAATAGAGTCTCGCTGATCGGGCGGAGACGTCCATACCTGTCTTTGAGAGGCTATGGTGGAATTTAGGCAATTCCCTCTCTTTCTATTTTTATCGTTGAGGTCTTCTTATCTGAAGTTAAAGATCTTTGCTAATTCATTCGCAGTAAATGGTGAGAACGCGCATGACTGCTCAGCGAGAAGCGGAGGAGCAAGAGGCGTCTCCTATTTCTACTGCTCCACGAGGAGGAGGTTTTTTCCATGGTAGAGATCGTGGTCGAGGCAGAGGTAGAGTTGCTCAGGCTGTGAGGATGGTAGATCATGCTGATCCGATTGCAGAGGTTCCAGCACTGCCTGCTCTTAATGGCCAAGGGGAGCAGGGTTTATTCGTTCCCCTGGTACTTTATGATGCTTTTATGAGATTCTTGCTAGTGCATATGCCCTAGGGATATCCTATTCCTTCGGCAGCTGCTCAGGTTGATGCAGATGTTAGTGCTCAAGCTCAAGGAGCCCCCATTCCAGCTCCAAATCTAGCTCCAGCAGTTCATGCTCCAGGTTGTTATGTTCTAGAGGCAGCAGGTATTGTGCCGCCAATTGTTCAGCTGGTCAGCCAGCCCAAGAAGCAGGTTAGGCCAATAATCTAGCGAGGCTGCATTATTTTGCCCGACTTAATCCTTTGAGGTTCTTCGATCATGTATCAGATAAACCCCATGAGTTTCTTGATCGATGTTACCGTATCCTAAAGGCCCTTTGTTATCTTGAGCAGTATGGAGCTGAGTATAGTGCCTTCCATTTCGATGGTCCAGCTTTAGCTTATTTGAGTGTACTACGATCTACTAGGTTAGGCTAGCCTAAGCTGACCTGTAGTGAGTTCTCTCAACAATTCATGGAGAAGTTTCTTCCTTGCAGTCAAAAGGATAAGAAGAGAAGGCAGTTTTAGTGGATCAGTCAGGGTAACCTATCAGTCTTGGAGTATGAGCTTTGGTTTTGTGAGATGTCTGGATGTGCTCTAGATCTTGTGCAGGAGCCCTCTATTAAGGTAAGGCATTTTATTAACGGGCTTTCTCCTTATTTGTATTCCCAAATAGTTTGTGAGATTGAGGTCGGTACTCCATTTGATGTTGCTGGTGATATTGCTAGGAGATATGAGAAATATCATAAATTGGAGCTGTAGGAGTTAGAGCGGGAGAGTAAGAGGTTCTGTGGTCCAGGGCATTCTAGTACCTCATCTGGAGGTAAGATTTATCAGTAGTAGAGGAGGCCTCCTGTTAGGCCAGTTCAATTCGCAGCGCGTGGTTTTCAAAACGTGCCAGGGCCTCAACAAGGCTAGCCCCAGTTTCCTCCTAGCAGTCATCAGCAGTTCGTGCAGCACCAGTATGGCTCTGGATGTTTCCATTGTCTTGATCCAGGGCATCACAAAAGAGAATGACCTTGTCTTCATCAGCAAGGTAGTAATCGTCCTTTCTCTCGCCCTCTGGGGCCAATGCAGCAGCACCCTCAGGTTGCCTCTTCAGGGTCTCAGCCAGCTCGAGGTACACCACCGCCTAGTAGAGGTCGTGGGCGTTCTTTTGGTGGTGCCTCCAGGGGTGGTTCTCAGAGTGGCGGCTTAGCTCAGCCGTTGAGATAATTATATGCATTGCCAGCAAAGCAGGATGCCATCCATCTGTTGTTAAAGGTACCTTATCTGTTTGTGGTCGAGATGCATATTCTTTGGTAGATCCGGGATCTACCTATTCTTATGTCTCTCCTCATATTGCTTCGGATTTTCATGTTGATTATATGCGTCTCCATGATCTATCTGTGTTTCTACTTCTATCGAAGACAAGTTAGTAGATCGAGTTTATCCATCTTGTACCGTGTCCTTTGGGGATTGTGAGACCTGGGTGGACATTCTAGTGTTAGATATGGTTGATTTTGATGTCATTACGAGCATGGATTAGTTAGTGTCATGTCATGCCACTTTGGATTGTCATGCCAAGTTTCTTTAGTTGTCTTTTCCTGGTTATCATTTGAGGGTGGTTCTTCAAACCCTCCACGATCATAAGTTGTTGCAAAGTTCTCGAAATGCAAGTTTTTGCTTGATTCTGGTGAATTCTTGGGTTATGTGATATCAAGTGAGGGTATTAAAGTGGACCCCACAAAGATTAAGGTGGTGCAGAATTGGCCTCGTCCTACCACTCCGACAGAGATCTGTAGCTTTCTCAGATTTGCAGGTTATTATTAGAGGTTCATGGACAAGTTCTTCGCTGTTGCAGCTCCCCTGACTCGCCTGACTCAGAAGGCGGTTTAGTTCTGATGGTCCTATGAGGTTGATACGACCTTCCAAAAGGGAAGCTCAAGGCCTTATTGACTTCAGCTCTAGTGCTATTGATGTTTGGCGATATTCGCCTAGTTTACCTTAATATTTTCTTGCATTTTGATACTTTATTCGTTCATTATATTTAATTGTGATTCTTGTACTCACTTATCATGTTTATGATTTTAGGATTGGTTTGGATGAATTCGAGGCAAGAACAATGAAAGCGGAGTTTGAAAATCAAGGCTTGGACCAAACTGATGCGTTGGAAGCTATTTTGAAGGCAAAGCTTCCAAGAAAGCCCTGAAGATTGGAAGCTATTTTGAGAGCAAAGCTTCAGAGATATCTTTTGATTTGGAAGCTATACTGGAAGTGGCGCTTCCAAGGAAGCGCTGAAGCTGGAGAGAATAAAGTTTCCCAACTAGTTTAGAATTTAGTCTAACTTATCCTAGCACTTTCTAAACATTATAAATACATTATAACTTAGGTTTTTAGGGAAGTTATATGTGGAGGAGAGCAGAGGAGCCCTAGATGTCTTCTAAATAAATTTTTTCTCTCTTTCTCTTATCCTTCTCTTTAATTCTATAGTTTGTTCGTTCTAGAGTAGGGCAAATACATGAAGGTTGATGTTTGAAAGTTGATTTCTTCCTATTGATTTACCACTACAGATTGTTTATTCTTTCTTGAGCCTAATTGTTTGGTTATTAGGGCCCTATAATTGAACACTATCTACGGATTATAAGTTGAACTCGATAGAGGGAATTTATGAGTGCACATAAGAAGTAATAGGGCTTGATTGTGAACCTGGGCATCAGGGAATCGATTTGCGGGTAGCATAGACATATACCTATTCGCATTGCTTAGTTGAATACAGAGTTCTTTAATGCATGCATGTGATTTAATTCCATAGAAATATGGGCGTTATAGTAGCTTGCATAGAGTCGTGAAGAATCGACAGGTTTTCACGAATATATTTAACATGTTAGTTGACAATCTAGGAAACCAAGAAGTAGAATCAACTAGAGAACTCAACTAGATTGTTTGTCGCTCTAACTCTGGACCGTTTCTCTCTTATTGATAACAACTCACAACTTGCATCTCAATACTTGATTTCAGTTACTTTTTTTTTAATTATTATTTCCTTTAGTTAGTAAAATCACAATCACTATTGAAAAAGATCTCTGAATAGTTTTTAAGAAATTGTTTACTAGAATACTGTTATTACAGTAGTCCTCGTGGGAACGATACTCAACTTATCACTTTATTACTTGTCGACCACGTATACTTGTGTGTGCGTTTGGGAGGAACAGCTATCTCTTCCTTCTTGCATCGATGAATTTGTAGTCTATAGTGAGGCATCCCGTGTTGGCCTTGGTTGTGTTATCATGCAACACGGGAGGGTGATTGCTTATTCTTCTATACAGCTGAAGCTAAATGAGAATAATTATCCGACTTATAATCTAGAGTGGCAGTTGTGGTCTTCACTCTAAAGATTGGAGGCACTATCTTTGATGTAGATGTAAACCATAGAGGAGTGACCTTGATGATGAGCCATAGATGTCGTGATGTTGATGCAGTGATTTCGAGGATAAAATCCTTCCAAGAAGGGGAGGACGATGCACGCCAAATTTTCTATCATGCATTCTATCTATCCGGGCAGCATGTTAGAGTACTCAACAATCGACTTGGCAAGCTTAGAAGAAGAGGGACGTTGGTTGATGGTTGAGGACGAGAGCTTTGGAGCTCAACGAGCACCTCAACAAGCTGATTATGCTAGGCGTTTAAATACATAGTATTTTTCAGCAGTTTGATCCTTTTGCATAACTAGACTTAATTTAGTTTGATGACACTTATTTGGTCCTGTGTAGTCACTTGACATTTAGCCAAATTAATGGGCTTTTCCTAGTTATTCTTTTCCTAGTTATTTTAGGCTTAAGGGCTGATCCTATATAAGCCCCAACAGTTAGTTATTTTCAGCACCTTATTCATAATACAATGAACGCAACTTTGAGCTTTTCCTACAAAATCTTGGAAAACTTGTTATATTTGAGAATGAATTGAATTGACCTTGTTTCCTCCATTGATCATTCAATTTTCAAGGTCCAAGTGATCTTGAGGATTGTTGCTTGGCTTTAGGTGCTCTTTGGCTACTAACAGGGAGGTGAGTAGAGTAGTTCCTACTTAATTCCTATTGTAGTTCAAACCGTGTCTAGCTTTTATCTTGTTCTTCTTGTTCTTATTTCCACTTGCATCAACCCCGGTTTTGCTTGCACCATGAATAGAAGAAACACAAAAAAAAATTGAAAAACTTGAAAATTAAAAAAAAAATCATAGAACGGATTGGATTTGATTTCCCAAGTGTTTAAAGTTATTGGGGACTAATCTATATTGTATTCTTGTTGTTTTGGTATTCTCATATCACAATTTGGTTTACGAATAAAAATTTCGAAAATCAAAATCCCAAAGTTTAAAAATTTCTTGGAAACGCTTCAAACTTGAATCGAAGCTTGTTGTTGTTTGTTTGAGGTTGAAAATCATTGGGGATTGGTTAGAATAGTTGAATACACCATTGGGTATCATTGGATTTGAGAAACAACTTGAAATCGTTGGAGATTTGGGTGCAAAAGAGCAAAAAACCCGTCGTTGAAAAGCTGCAGATTCAGCTTTAGGCAGACCGCCTCAGCAAAAGTCCTTCTTTGGACTTTGGTAGGCGGAGCGCCTCCCCCTGTTACCTGCTTCCGAGTAGTTTTTTCGTAGGTTTTCGTGTTTCCTTTGCTTGTGTTACTTCCGGCTAGTACTTTGAGAGTAATTCTCCTACTTGATTAGTACTAGTTCATTGAGCTTATAGGACATTCGTGCATAGTGGTGATTAGAATTCAAAGAAGACTCGTAGAACATTTTTGCTTCAGGTGCTCACCTATATAGCCTAGCGTTCATAGAGTCCCATCAACTCCACTACGTGCCCCAGGAAGAGGCGGACCGCCTCAGTAACTATGCGGACCGCCTACATCATTTCAGCTCGCAGGACTTTCAATTTGGCGGAGCGCCTCTGCCCATGGGCGGACCGCCTAGTGCACTGCCTACTCTCAGGACTTGGAGGAAGGGCGGACCGCCTACCCCAGTTGAAGGCATGACGGGATTCCCTTTTATTTTGTGTATAATTCCTAATTGAGCCCTATGTGGCCTTTATTGTTGTAACCCACTTTGGGGGTGTTCTAGACCTTTCATTAGGTGTAAAGGAAGACTATAAAAGCCTTCCTTAGTCATTTATTTCATTTAGCAAACCTTGAATATAGAATGATGAAACATTTAACTGAATCTCAAGGAAGAACCCGTGTGCGGGCTTGATTTCAGTTGGTTTAGTCCAAGGTTAACATCGTATCTCTTTGATCATTCTATTTGCAAGAGCCACGTGCCTTTTGACGGTAGTTGCATAGTATAGGGGATTCTCGACATTCACTCGGGGTGTATCGAGACTAGTTCCGTGGTGCTACTTACGTAATCATTTCAAGCTTCGTCTTGCTTTTTATCTTGATATCTTGTTAGATATCACTTTATATTATTTTTTGCTTCTGCATTATTGTATCATTTTAGCTTCCGTATTTTACCCCGTATCAGTTTGGTATCAGAGCATGGATAGGCTTTGTTTCTGCAAACCCTCGATCGTGTCATTTTATCCTTGATATTGTTGTTCTTGAAGAGAAGAAAAATAAAAAAAAATTGAAAAACTTGAAAATTACAAAAAAATTCATAGAACGAATTGGATTTGACTCCTCAAGTGTTTAAAGTTATTAGGAATTGTTCTATATTGTATTCCCGTCCTTTTGGTATACTCATATCACAATTTGGTTTACGAATCAAAATTTCAAAAATCAAAATCCCAAAGTTTAAAAATTTCTTGAAAACGCTTCAAACTTAAATCGAAGCTTGTTGTTGTTTGTGTGAGGTTTAAAACCATTGGGGATTGGTAGTTAAATACACCATTGGGTATTATTGGATTTGAGAAACAACTTGAAATCGTTGGAAATTTGGGTGCAAAAGAGCAAAACACCCGTTGTTGAAAAGCTGCAAAAGTCCTTCTCTAGACTTTGGTAGGCGGAGCGCCTCCCCCTCTTGGTGGAGCGCCTCCCTCTGTTACCTACTTCTAGGTAGTGTTTTCGTAGGTTTTCGTGTTACCTTTGCTTGTATTACTTCCGGCTAATACTTTGAGAGTAATTCTCCTACTTGATTAGTACTAGTTCATTGAGCTTATAGGACATTCATGTCTAGTGGTGATTAGAATTCAAAAGAAGACTCGTAGAACATTTTTGCTTCAAGTGCTCACCTATATAGCCTAGCGTTCATAGAGTCCCATCAACTCCACTCTTCCCGGAGAGTATTTGACTTTTTTGGACTTGAGTGGTTATTGAGGAGGTTGTTCAACTACAAGGAAGCCTTTGAAATCAAGCTTGAGTGATCCTACCCCACCACTAAATTGACTGTACCCGAGTGACATTCAAAAGTGAGGGAATGTGTGAGGTTTTTACTCTAACCTGTTTCTTTAGTCTTTAGTGTTTTTGTAGGTACATGGCTGGAGACGTTGACGAGACTATTAAGGTCCCGGTAAGCATCTTGGCTACACTCTTGGACGAGGTGAAAGCCATAAGTGCGAGGCTTGAGAACCTTGAAAGAAAGGAGACTCCGAGTGTCTCAAAAGATGCTGGAGAAGGCACTTGTGATAGTGTGTTGGGCTCTCCCCAACCGTTGGGCATTCCCCAACAAGTAGGCATTCCCCAAGGTATAGCCCGTGAAGATTGGGCGTTGGGCATTCCCCAACAAGTGGACATTCCCCACAACTTGGGCAATCCCCAAGGTGGTGAATTGAAACTAGTGAAGAGTCACTCTACTCCAAATGAAGAAATTCTTGAACCTCATCCCGATGCTCTTGAAAAAGAGAGACAAAAGATAGAGAGAAGTAAGGGAGTGACCGATGACAATCCTATAGTGGTAAAAGGAGAGGGTGTGTGGATTGATGTGAGTGGATTGTCACCCAAATCCACACTTGGCCTTGAAAGAAAAATTAGGGAGAAGAAAGAGGGAAAAGAAATTATTGAGAGTGAGGGTACCCCTTATTCTAACATTAACTCTTTGTCTTCTTCTTCTACTTATTTGAGTTTTTGTGTAGGTACTCTTGGAGGCAAGTGAGTGGAGCCTCAACAATGTGATTTGGAAGTAAGGCAAGGTGATGAAGATCCTTATTGTGAGCTTCATGAAGAGGAGGTTGAACATGATACTTCAAGTGCTATGAGTGCTCAAGGAAACAACTCTAGTGTAAGTATTACTTCACCCTTTCATGAACTTGTTAATCCCTTGTCTTGTGAAGACTCAATGCTAGTTTGTACTTGTGTTGCATTTAATGAATTTGCAACTAGCATAGAGTCAATTAGACAATTTGTGCGTGCATGTGAACCACTAGTCGAGAGGATTGATAGGCCACATCATGATGTGAGCACGGTATTCAATGAACCTCTCTTAAAAAGTAGAAGTTGACTATACTTGTAAACCTTTTTTTAACACACTACCACTTTTTGATAAAGGGAAAGATGAGTTATTTGATCACACCCTTATTGATATAATTGCCTTTGGTGGGCCTATGTGTTGTAGTGAGGATGGTAGTGACCTTGAGGAGTCTCTATTGGATGAGATGGATAGAGTTATCTATGATGACTCTTCAAGCGTGAGTAATGAACCTAGTTTTGTGACACGACACGGAATCCGGCTAGGACGTGCGGGCACCCAACATCCTCCCGTAGACCCGTTGGGCGAACCCTTACCTATTAAATTAGGAAAATAAATATAATTTAATTCATAAATAAGAACTAGACTTAGAAAAGGCACAGATATACTGATAACTCTAAGTTGTACAAAGAAATTACAGCTAACTACCCAACATAGTAGGTTTAGAGCTACCCAGACTAGACATCTAAGAGTACAAAAGAAGACATATGCCTTCTGAAGTGAGCAAAATACAACTGAAATAATAAACATAAAACTGGTGGTCATCCGGAATAAAAGCTGACTCACCCTGACAGCTGAAGTCGTCTTCGCTCCTTAACAACGTAGAGAACTCAATCCTGGAGCGAACCTGCTGAAACAAAATAGATAGATAAGAAACAAACAACAAACTAGGGTGAGTCAAAAAGACTCAAAAAGTGTGGCAGACTAGCCACCTCAAAGAATTGGATAGCTAGCCAGGGAGAAAAGAAAAAGATAAACCAATTTTCTCTTATTTAAATTATAAAAAAGGCAGAGCCAGATAATAACTGGAATCACGTATGGAACCATCAACTTATAAATAACTAGGGACATAAGATAGGCAGAACATATAGGTATTCCGAACATATCAACAATCAGAAATACATCTTATTATATGTAGATATTGTTGCGGCGTGCAACCCGATCCATGTACTTATAATGATGTGGCGTGCAACCCGATCCATATATTTATACTGTTGCGGCGGGCAACCCGATCCATATATTTATACTGTTGCGGCATGCAACGAAATGGAATGAATGCAGTATGATGCAATGTAGTCACATATGCCAAATAGATGGAGCGGAATTGAAACGGCCTCGGTCAGTCGTTTCGGAAGTTAGGACTTCGATTGGCGTGCCGATAATTTTAAAATATTCGTAAGGTCCATTAGGACCTGTCTGTAAAATTTGAGGTAAATCAGATCTCGTTTGGTAGGCATCGGAAGAAGATTTCAGTTTTTATTGTCGATAAATATTAAAAAGAGATTTTCGAGCTCGATTTTGGCGAATGAGCTCCGATTGGAAATCCGAAAGTGCCGTTAGGTTCGTATGATTATTTTTTACTTTAATTTTTACCGTAGCAGCGAATTTTAAAGGGAAAAAAGACAAAAAAAAGGGGGGGAAAAGACAAAATAGGAAAAGAACGAAAATGAGCAAAGAGTTAGGCGGTTGGCTGGTGGGATATGTATATATCCATGCAGCTTCATTTGAAGCTTGGAAAAGGAGAAACAGGAAGAAACAGAGAAACAAGATAGAAACACGCAGAAGAGAAAAAGATGCCAAAAATGCGAAAAGAGCCGTTGAAAAATAGTATTTTTACCCCGAAATATTCAGGTAATGATCCTAATATATTATTTGAGTTTATTACGTGTGTTTGAATATATTTTAACAGTAAAACTTGGAATATTAGACATCGTTTTAATAAGTTCAATTAATAGTTTAAAGGGTCAAATGGACCCCGATAATGGAATTGATTATATATTCGTACTCAGTGAGTCATGGGCAACTTATAAATGTAATTTATTTAGGGTTTGGTTATGTGACCTTAAACCCTGTACATAGGCCTGGCCTGCGTATTGCATATACGAATAGGGTATCAGGTTCCTAACCGAATTGCCCTAAGATGTGAGGAATGAAGCATTTATCCTAATTTGATATATTTTTCTGCTCATTGAATAGAGTGGGATCGTTTGGCAAGGAAATCAAAGGATAAAGCAGTTGTTGATTAGCCGTACTAACTTTTGGAAGAGGTAAGTGTTTATATCCATTTCTTTGGAGGCCAGGATAGGCGTACTCATTACGCCTTAGCTTTGGATTTACATTTTATATTATATGTTATGTCCTGTTGTTGGTGTTGCATTGAAGATTTGAGCATTGTACTCTGGCTGTGAGTTGGCATCTACTTCCCGGCTGTTGATGAGAGTCCCGTGCCGGTGAAGGGTTATTATTGCATCACATTGCATTCATATGCATTATATGTCATTCATATGCATTACATTGCAAACCATATTGGGTGCAGGAGTATTCCGCCCCAGGAGTAGGAGTATTCTGCTCCATTGAATCATATTGAGGGTAGGAGTATTCCGCCCCAGGAGCATGAGTATTCCGCTCCATTGTATCATATTGAGGGTAGGAGGATTCCGCCCCAGGAGAGTGCAGGAGTATTTCGGCTCAGCTTTACATCTTATCGGGTGCAGGAGTATTCCGCCCCAGTAGAGTGTAGGAGTATTCCGCCTCTGTTTTATATTATATCGGGTGCAGGAGTATTCCGTCCCAGGAGCAGGAGTATTCCGCTCCAGTTGGTTATCAGATTGGGTTCCCCTCGAATGCAGCAGTATTCCGCTTCGGGATGGGATTACGGGAACATGTGACCCTTTGCATCATATTTCATTTCATCTCACTTCATTTTATTGCATCTCAATTCATACCATTGTGTAGACTTGCAGTACATGACTACTGTTCTGCTTATATGTCCATTGCTTAATTAATTGTTAACATGTTGCTGGCTCATATTCCTGGTTGAGTTTATGGTTTCATACGTGTTTCCGGTTATTATCTGGCTCTGCCTTTTTATAATTTAAATAAGAGGAATTTGGTCTATCTGTTTCTTTTCTCCCTGGCTAGCTATCCTATTCTTTGAGGTGGCTAGTCTGCCCTACTTATTGAGTCCTTTTGACTCACCCTTATTTTTGGTTTGTTTCTTGTCTATCTATATCGTTTCGGCAGGTTCGCTCCAGGATTGAGTTGGCCACGTTGTGAAGGAGCGAAGACGACTTCAGCTGTCACTGTGAGCCAGCTTTTATTCCGGATGGCCACCAGTTTATTGGTTATTATTTCAGTTGTATTTTGCTCCCTTCAGGAGGTATCTATCTTCTTTCTTACTCTTAGATGTCTAGTCTGGATAGCCCTAAACCTAATATGTTGGGTAGTCAGCTGTAATTTTCTTTGTACAGCGTAGAGGTATCAGTATGTCTGTATTTTTTTTAAGGTCTTGTTCTTATTTATGAATTGAATTATATTTATTTTCCTAATTTAATTGGTAAGGGTTCGCCAGACGGGTCTAGGGGAGGATGTCGGGCGCCCGCACGGCCTAGTCGGATTCCGGGTTGTGTCAGGAATCCTCCTACTCCAGGGCGGAATCCTCCTACCCTCAATATGATGCAAGGAGCGAAATCCTCCTTCTCCTAGGGTGGAATCCTCCTACCCTCAATATGATGCAATGGAGCGGAATTCTTCTGCTCCTTGGGCGGAATCCTCCTACCCTCAATATGATTCAATGGAGCGGAATTCTCCAACTCCTAGGGCAGAATCCTCCTACCCTCAATATGATGCAAGGAGCGGAATCCTCCTGCTCCTGGGGTGGAACGCCCCTACACCCGATATGATATAAAGATGAGGCGGAATACTCCTACACTAAGTATATGTCATAGCAGCCCATAACCAGAAAATATAATATATATGAATGCGGTATGATGCAATAATAACCCTTCACCAGTGCGGGACTCTCATCGACTGTCGGGAAGTATGTGTCAAGCTCACAACCTAAATACAATACTTCTACGCTCAATGCAATACCAACAACAAGGCATAAGCTATAATATATGATATAAATCAAAAGCTAATGCGTAATGATTACGCTTATTGGCAGCTACACACGTAAGGAACACGTGGTAGATTATCCACAAGGCTAAGGGCCTCCAAAGAAATGGATACAAACACTTACCTCGTTCTGCTGCTACTCAAAAACTGCTTTGTCCTTTCGATTCATTGCCAAACGATCCTGCTTATTCAATAAGCAAAAAATATATCAAATTAGGCTAAAGGCTTCATTCTCTACATCTTAGGGCAATCCGGTTAGGAACCTGATACCCTAATCGCATATGCAATACGCAGGCTAGGCCTATGTACAGGGTTCAAAGTCACATAACCAAACCCTAAATAAATTACATTTATATGTTGCCCATAATTCACTGAGTATGAATATATAATCAATTCCATTATAAGGGTCTAATTAACCCTTTAACCAATCAATTTAACTTGTTAGGACAATATCTAATATCCCGATTTCAACCGTTAAAATAATTCAAACTCGCGTCGTAAACTGAAATAATGAATAAACATCATTACCTGAATGTTTCAGGGTGAAAATTCTACTTTTTTCCTGCTCCTTTTCTTTTCTTTTTCTCATTTTCTTGCATTTTTTCGTTGTCTCTTTTCAATTTCCTGATTCTATTTTTGTTCCCTGCTCTTTCGAAACTTGGCTAAGGGATATATATGTCCGCTAGCCCACCGCCTCAATTTTTTTTATTTTCTTTTCTTTTCGTGACGAAAATTAAAATGGAACCCAACAGAATTCAAAATGATTTCAAATTTCTCAGGCAAGTTATACAAAATATATGTAACATACTCGCTAAAGCGGATCTCAAATCGGATTCCCGAAACTCAAGATGCGAATTAAATGAAAAAAAGATCAAATTATTGATTTTCGATATTTTAATGAAAACAATCCGAACGACCTCGAAATTCACTTCTGAAAATTTATACAGGTCAAAAATAATCATACGAACCTAACGGCGTTTTCAGATTTTGAATCGGAGCTCATTCGTCAAAATCGAGCTCGAAAATCTCTTTTTAATATTTACCGACAACGGAAACTGAAACCTTCTTTCGATACCTACCAAACGAAGTCTGATTTAGTTCAAATTTTACAGACAGGTCCTAATGGACCTTACAAGATTTTAAAATTATCGGCACGCAAATTGGGGCCCTAATTCCCGAAACAACTACCTAAGGTCGTTTCATTCTCCTCCACTTAGACTCTAGTTCGTCCTCGAACGAGCTTGAGTCTAAAGCATATTCACACAGATAACAAGAGAACTTGCACGACCTTCATAAACTACTCCGCGAACATTATCTCATGATTATAGAATCAGAATTATAACGCGCACATCAAACTCTTGGATAAAAATATAGCTGGATAATATCATAATACCACCGCCCATATCATGAAGGGGAGAGTTCTACATTGTCGGAACAAAGATATACGGGACTCTGGATGGATTTACATAATTTTGATGATGAATCGCCTTCTCGATATACTTTTCGATATCGAACAGGTCGATGAAACAAAGAATTAGCTTACACTTCAGCAACGCCTTAGAGATTTAATATTAGCATTCAATATTGGAGAAAGACTCCTCCACTTAGAGCATTAACTCATACAGCTAACTTGAATAGAAATAGTTATCCTCGGACAGTCTGCCGGACTAAGGAAGACATAGCTAAAAATAGAATGCGGCTCAGACCTGAGTTACCATATTACCCTCTCGAGTTGCCAAACAGCTGCAACTGTCGAGTTCACAACTCCATACCTTTGCCATAACCACCACCGCTTGATATCTCAATTCACGGGTCGGACGACACTCTCCATTACCCTTAGTAGCCTTGAAACACAATAATGTGCTTACCCGGCTACCTTGACACGCATTGTCTCAACACAGGGAACATCACAAGCGGCTACTAACCGCCCAAGCTCACTAGTGCCAGAAGAAGAATAGATAGAAATGAACTGAGGATAGGAATAATTAGAGCTTTAGGAAGCTCATCTTCTTATTTACTTAGATACCTGAGCTAGATTACTTACGAGTCAAGCTAGCCAAAGAATCGCAATTGAAGAAATGGATATTAAATGAGCTCTATGGAACAACATCAATGCCAATTTAACCTCCCAATAAGAAGAAAACTCTGACAATTTACCAGAAAACCCTTTTATAACCCAGATAAGCTCATCGGATAGCATGACTTTACTAGCATTTTGAACCAAGAGGAGATACGTAGATCGAATATTAGTTACTAACCACTTTACACCGGAAGAAACAATGACACTCTTTGATGGTGATGAACTAGAATCCCATCATCCAACCAACACAGAATTCCAAGAAGAGAGATAAACTAATTTGACATAATAATAGAAGGTGGCACGACAAGATGCCAGGCAGACAATAGCGACACTCACTGTCAAATCTCTCATATTTTGACCAGATAAATTAATGGGGTCTCACAAATGCCAAGAATAAATCATACCAGAAGCTCGCCCCTCTACCGCAGCCGATTCTTAATAGAAATTATATCCAAGGAAGCTATGGAAATATGGAAAGATAAACGAAGTCCAGACCGATCAGAAGAATCAAATCTTACTCACATATAATGGAAGAAGAAATACATGGGGTGTACTACATCGGATACCTCTGCATCCTGCCAGACTGGCAGTTCTATGCAGCTGAGCTGAGCCACTACCCTGATAATCACTTTCTGAAGAACCACTGCCACCATGTTCTCGACCTCTACTGGATGGTGGCATTTCTCTGGCTGATTGAGATCTATATAAAATCCCCTACGACTTTGCAGGTGCCTGAAGACGAGAGAAAGGACGACTACCTACTTGCCGGAGTAAGGGAAAATTCCTCAAAGGATAACCACACTCTCGAAAATGATAACGCCTTTTCACTGAAAATGGAAGTTGGATAGATTGTTGAAAGCTACAAAGAGAAAGCTGAGTCTAATCTTGATGAACTACTCGCGCACTCTGAGAATCACGCTCTACAAGCTGAGATAACCTGGCAGGAAACCTCCCAAAATAATCAGAACTCTTACCTCCAAAGGAGGTATGGTGCCACCAGGGCCGTGTGATCTCTTGCTCTCCCGCTCTAACTATTCCCGCTCTAACTTATGGTATGCCTAATACCTCTGAGCTCAATCTCTCGAGCAATCTGGGATCTCAAGGAAGGAGAAATGTCACCAATAAATCTTCGAACCTTCTCGAAAGTTTCAGTACATATCTAGCCATCCCAAAGAATTCAATCTCATATTCTGAAACCGACAGGCTTCCCTGTCCAATCTACTCAAAGTGGCGACAATTTTTATCTCGCTTGATGTGCGAAAGAAAATTTTTCACGAATCTACCAGAAAACTCGACCAAGTCAGCTTAGGCAAGCCCTGCCTAGCTGATAAAAGAATGGTCCACCAATTCAAGGTTGGACCTTGAAACCAGAAAGCAGTATAATAAACACCATACTGCTCGAGATAACCCAGAGCCTGAAGAATACGCTAACATCATTTTATTTAAAAATTATATACGGAGATTGTCTGATGCATAGCCTGAGAATATTAGAAGGTTCAATTGGGTAAATTAACGCAGCCTCTTCGGGCACTCGGACCGAACTATTACCTTAGCTGGTTAACCAGCCAGAACATCTGGAGGCACAACACATGCTGCCTCTGGAACATAATTTACTTGGGCAACATCATGAACTGGAACAAAAGCTCCCTGAGACCGAACATCTGAATCAGCGACAACCTGATAGGAGGTTCTTGCGGTATCTGCATCGCCAAGATTCTCGTAAAAGCATCGTAGAGAGCCAAGCGAACCACAAGGCCATGCTCCCTTGCCCATCGTGAGCTCGTACAGCTGGGGCCTGCACAACTGGATCGTCAGCACGATCCACAACTCTCGGGGCTTGAGTAGCTCTAGCCCCAGGCTAGACTACTTCGTCCTGAACTCCTACCATTTGCTGATTTGTCGCACAATTGTTCAAAATTACCACGAAGGAACGAAAATACTTTTGCATCCTAGACCGACGCACGATCAGAACAGAAGGAAGTGAAACTTCCTAAACGAAATTAGAGCATCTCGTAGATAAGTACGGATGTCTACGTACCCATCAGCGAAACTCTACTAGACACTTTCTTAGTCTGAATAGACTCTAAACTGGGCTCTGATACCAACTGACACGACCCAAAATCCGGCTAAGCCATGCGGGCACCAGACATCCACCCCTAGAACCGTCGGACAAACCCTTACCAATTAATTTAGGAAAATAAATATAATTCAATTCATAAATAAGAACAAGACTTAGAAAAAGCACAGATATAGTGATACCTCTAAGTTGTACAAAGAAATTACAGCTAACTACCCAACATAGTAGGTTTAGGGCTATCCAGACCAGACATCTACGAGTACAAAAGAAGACATACGCCTCCTGAAGTGAGCAAAATACAACTGAAATAATAAACATAAAACTGGTGGCTCATCCTAACAGCTGAAGTCGTCTTCGCTCCTTAACAATGTGGCGAACTCAATCCTGGAGCGAACCTACCGAAATGAAATAGATAGACAAGAAACAATCAACAAACCAGGGCGAGTCAAAAGGACTCAATAAGTAGAGCAGACTAGCGACCTCAAAGAATAGGATAGCTAGCCAGGGAGAAAAGAAACAGATAAACCAAATTCCTCTTATTTAAATTATAAAAAAGGAAAAGCCAGATAATAACTGAAAACACGTATGGATCCATAAACTCATAAACAACTACGAACATAAGATAGGCAGAACATATAGGTATTTTGAACATATCAACAATAAGAAATACATCTTATTATATGTAGATATTGTTGCGACGTGCAACCCGATCCATATACTTATAATGATGTGGCGTGCAACCTAATCCATATTTTTATACTATTGCGGCGTGCAACTCGATCCATATATTTATATTGGTGCGGTGTGCAATGAAATGGAATGAATGCAGTATGATGCAATGTAGTCACATATGCCAAATAGATGGAGCGAAATCCTCCTACTCCAGGGCGGAATCCTCCTACCCTCAATAGGATGCAAGGAGCGGAATTCTCATGCT
The DNA here is from genome assembly GCA_037355625.1 of Petunia x hybrida. NCBI lineage: Eukaryota > Viridiplantae > Streptophyta > Magnoliopsida > Solanales > Solanaceae > Petunia > Petunia x hybrida. The sequence continues at coordinate 328,819 of JBBBVM010000450.1, forward strand.
CCTAGGGCGGAATCCTCTTACCCTCAATATGATGCAATGGAGCGGAATCCTCTTGCTCCTAGGGCGTAATCCTCTTACCCTCAATATGATGCAATGGAGCGGAATCCTCCTGCTCCTGGGGCGGAATCCTCCTACCCTCAATATGATGCAATGGAGTGGAATCCTCCAGCTCCTAGGGCGGAATCCTCCTACCCTCAATATCATGCAATGGACCTCCTACCCTCAATATCATGCAATGGAGCGGAATCCTCCTGCTCCTAGGGCGGAATCCTCCTACCCTCAATATCATGCAATGGAGTGGAATCCTCCTGCTCCTAGGGCGGAATCCTCCTACCCTCAATATGATGCAAGGAGCGAAATCCTCCGGATATGATATAAAGCTGAGGCGGAATCCTCCTGCACTCAGTATATGTCATAGCAGCCCATAACCAGAAAATATAATACATATGAATGTGGTATGATGCAATAATAACCCTTCACCGGTGCGGAACTCTCATCGACTATCGGGAAGTATGCGCCAAGCTCACAAGCTGAATACAATGCTTCTACGCTCAATGCATTACCAACAACAAGGCATAAGCTATAATATATAATATAAATTCAAAGCTAAGGCGTAATGAGTACGCCTATTGGCAGCTACACACGTAAGGAACACGTGGTAGATTATCCACAAGGCCAAGGGCCTCCAAAGAAATGGATATAAATACTTACCTCGTTCCGCTGCTACTCAACAACCGCTTTGTCCTTTGGATTCATTGCCAAACAATCCTGCTTAATCAATAAGCAGAAAATATCAAATTAGGCTAAAGGCTTTATTCCCTACATCTTAGGGCAATCCGGTTAGGAACCTGATACCCTATTTGCATACGCAATACGCAGGCCAGGCCTATGTACAGGGTTCAAAGTCACATAACCAAACCCTAAATATATTACATTTATATGTTGCCCATAACTCACTGAGTACGAATATATAATCAATTCCATTATAAGGATCCAATTAACCCTTTAACCAATCAATTTAGCTTGTTAGGATAATGTCTAATATCCCGATTTCTACCGTTAAAATATATTCAAACTCGCGTAATAAATGGAAATAATGAATAAACATCATTACCTGAATGTTTCGGGTGAAAATTCTACTTTTTTCCTGCTCATTTTCCTTTCTTTTTCTCATTTTCTGGCATTTTTTCGTTGTCTCTTCAATTTTCCTGTTTCTGTTTCTATTCCCTGCTCTTTCAAAACTTGGCTAAGGGATATATATGTCCCGTAGCCCACCGCTTCAATTTTTCCATTTTCTTTTCTTTTCGAGACGAAAATTAAAACGGAACCCTACGAAATTCGAAATGATCTCAAATTTCTCAGGCAAGTTGTACAAAATATATGTAACATACTCGCTAAGGCGGATCTCAAATCGGATTTCCGAAACACAAGATGCGAATTAATTAGAAAAAAGATCAAATTATTAATTTTCGACATTTTAATGGAAACTATCCGAACGACCTCGAAATTCACTTCCGAAAATTTGTACAGGTTAAAAATAATCATACGAACATACTAGCGTTTTCGGATTTTTAATCGAAGCTCGTTCGCCAAAATCGAGCTCAAAAATCTCATTTTAATATTTAGCGACAATGGAAATTGAAACCTTCTTCTGATACCTACCAAACGAAGTCCGATTTAGCTCAAATTTTACAGACAGATCCTAATGGACCTTACGAAGATTTTTAAAATTATCAGCATGCAAATCGGGGCCCTAATTCCCAAAACAACTACCTAAGGTCGTTTCATTTTGATACTTCACCTTTGCTTAAAAATGAAGTTGAGATATCAACTTTTACTAATCCATTGTTTGAGGGCATCTTTATTTGTGGTGGTTATTTGTATCGGACTAAAGTTGAGAATGAGTTAGAACTTCCATGGTGTGAAGGATTTGAGTCGTTAGACAACTCTTTGTTTTAGATTGTGTGTGAGGTCGATGGTTCTTCTAGTGACCCTACTCTTGGTTGTTTGGGTTATGATGATGAGGAAACCATTATTAATGCCTTTCTTGAGAGTTTTCCTTGTGAGGAGGGTTGTCCTAAGGGTGAATTTTGGAGGTTCGGAGGTATCTCTTGGTGTGACTAAGAGTGCTTTTAAGAAGGGGAGTGGAGTGATTGATGCTAGTTGTAGGTTGAGCTATCGTGCTTACTCCATTTCAAATGTTGATCACACTTTGTGAGTTAAGCATACCAAAAGTAATGTGCTACATTATGAAGTTAATGCATTGAAGGTTTGGTGTGTTTGTAATGAGCTTAGGGATCATAGGATTTTTTATAATTTCATCTTGCATTTTCCATGTCCTAATGATCTTTTTGCTTGTTCTTGTGTTGGGTGCACTTCTTTGTTAAACCAAGTACTTGTTGTTTTACTTGGGAACATTAACTTTTGCATTGCTATTGATACTTGGTTTTACCACAAGAGTGTGTTTTCCAAACGATTTGCACTAACCTACTCTCGAAGTAGGAAGCGTTGCTTGTGTTTGTCCTTATTTCTAGGTCTTGATGGTTTGATTTCGAAGACGAAATCCTTTGAAGAAAGGGAGGATGATGCAGGAAAAATTGAGCCAAACCGCTAACCATCAAGAGCCAAGCTTGAGAGCACAAACGATACAAGTCAAGGGCTTCGGAGGAGAGTTTGGGAGTGATTTGAATTCATACGCTTGAGCACCATTGAGGAAGAATCGCCTAGGCACCATGGAAGGACGCCCCAGACTCATTTTGAGCATCCTCTACATGCCCCAGGAAGAGGCGGACCGCCTCAGCAAGTGGGCGGACCGCCTACATCATTTCATCTCGCAGGACGTTGAATTAGGCGGAGCGCCTCTAGCCATGGGCGGACCGCCTAGTGCCCTGCCTACTCTCAGGACTTGGAGGAGGGGCGGACCGCCTAGTGGGGTGGGCAGACCACCTACCCCTGTTGAAGGCATGACGAGATTTCCTTTTATTTTGTGTGTAATTCCTACTTTAGCCCTATGTGGCCTTTATTGTTGTAACCCACTTTGGGGGTGTTTTAGACCTTTCACTAGGTGTAAAGGAAGACTATAAGATCCTTCCTTAGTCATTTATTTCATCTAGCAAACCTTGAATATAGCATGATGAAACATTTGAGTGAATCTCAATGAAGAACCCGTGTGCGGGCTTGATTTCACTTGGTCGAATCCTAGTTGAACATCGTATCTCTTTGATTATTCTATTTGCTAGAGCCACGTGCCTCTTGAGGGTAGTTGCGTTGTATAGGTGATTTTTGACATTCACCGTGTATCGAGACTAGTTCCTCTGTGCTATTTAGGTAATTGTTTCAAGCTTCGTTTTCCTTTTTATTTCGATATCTTTTTAGATATCATTTTATCTTATTTTTTGCTTCCGCATTATTGTATCGTTTTAGCTTCCGCATTTTACCCCATATCAGTTTGCTAAATTCTGAGGGTTTTAAGGAGTAGGCGGTCTGCCCATGGCCAGACGCGCTCCGCCTTATTGAAAGTCCTTCGAGATGAAATGATGTAGGTTGTACGCCCACTTGCTGAGGCAGTCCGCCTCTTCCTGGGGTATGTAGAGGATACTCAAAATGAGTCCGGGGCGTCTTTCCTTGGTGCCTAGGCGATTCTTCGTCAATGGTGCTCAAGTGTATGACTTCAAATCACTCCCGAACTCTCCTCCGGAGCCCTTGACTTGTATCCTTTGTGCTCTCGAGCTTGGCTCTTGATGGTTGCTGCTTTGGCTCAATTTTCCCCGCATCATAGAGACCGCCCGCCAGAATGACTTCCGCATTGTCGTTCATGGATTTCTCTGGGTACGTAATCCACCTGAGAAAGGCCAAAACATATAGCCAAAGGACCGCTAAACATTCGCCCGTACAACTCTCCACTGATCAAGACGTAGTGAGCCGCTTGAGCTCTTAGCCTTCTGCTCTCCTTCCTATTTGCCGAGAGTGTTCCCTAGTTATGATATTCAATGATTGGGTGCAGCCAGTCCCACGATGACCCTACTGTGTTGACTTCGCGGCGCTTGACATCTGTGTAAGTTAACTCAATGGTAGAAATCGAGCTGTCTGCTTTAATTCTGCAGTGGAGGCTAGGCTGGCTAGGGCATCACCCTCCGCGTTTTCTTCTCTTGGTATCTGATTAATCCTCTGTTTTTGAAAATTCTTCAGACATTTCTCCATTCTGGCCAGGTACTCTTGCATGCGGGCGTCTTTGGCGGTGTATGCTCCAGTCACCTGGTAAACCACGAGTTAAGAATCGCAATAGATGCTGACCTCGCTGGCTCCCAATATGTAAGCTAACTCTAGGGCTTGAATTACAGCTTCATATTATGCTTCGTTGTTCGTCATCTGGGAGCAGCTGATAGCTTTCCTGAACACATTCTTCGTCAGGGACTCGATCACTAAACCAAGCCTGGCCCCTTTTACATTTGAGGCACTGTCGGTGTGGATCACTCGTTCTCCGGGGGTAACGCCTTCTATCTTCTTGCGTTCTTCCTCAGCCTTTGGCATTAATTCAGTGCTAAAGTAAAGTCTGTGAGAACTTATGACTTGATGGCCGTTCTTGGCTAATAAATGATATCGTACTCGCCGAGCTCGACAGCCCACTTCGCCAACCTACCTGAAAACTCGAGTTTGTGCAGTATGGTTCGTAATGGAAAAGAGGAAACCACGACTATGGTGTGACTCTGAATGTACGGCCGCAGCTTCCTCGCTGCCATGACCAAGGCAAGTGCGAGCTTCTCTAGATGGTGATACCTTATTTCTGCTCTGGGAGAGACTTGCTGATATAATACACTAGTGACTGCATCCCCTTCTCTTCTCGTACCAAGACAGCGCTAACGGCGACTTCGGATACATCTAGGTAAAGCAATAACGGTTCTCCCTCGTGTGGCTTGGTAAGCAACGGGAGATTTGCCAGATACTGTTTTAGCTCTTTTAGCACCTTGCTACATTGCTCTGTCCACTCAAAGCTTTTATTCTTTTTCAGGACATTAAAAAATTGATGACACTTCTCTTCGATCTTCACCGGGTTCGCTTCTATGCCCCTGTTAGAAATAATGAACCCAAGGAACATCCCAGAGGATACGCCAAAGGCACACTTCTCGGGGTTGATCTTCATTCCAAACTTGTCTAGGATATCGAACGCTATCTCTAGATGGCCAATGTGATCTTTTGCAAATTTTGACTTGACCAGCATATCGTCGATGTAAACTTCCATGGTCTTGCCAATCTTCTCCTTGAACATCAAGTTCACTAATCTTTGATAAGTTGCTCCTGCGTTATTCAGTCCGAAAGGCATCACTCTATAACAATAAGTCCCTCTATCCGTGATGAAAAAAGTCTTTTCTTGATCATCTGGGTTCATGAGGATCTAATTGTATCCCGAGTAGGCATCTAAAAAACTCAAAGCCTCATGCCCTACCGTTGAATCGATAAGTTGATCAATGTTAGGCAATAGGAAGGAATCCTTTGGGCATGCTTTATTCAAATCTGTGAAGTCGATGCACATCCTCCACTTTCCATCCTTCTTGGGAACCACTATGATGTTTGATAGCCAGTCAATGTATTGAACCTCGCAAATATAACCATTGTTGAGTAGTTTCTCGACTTCTTCATGAACCGATGCCCCTTCTCGCAACTTATCGGTCGTTTTTTCTGCTTGATTGGCTTGAAGTTTGGATCGACACATAGATTATGTGTGATAACGCTAGTCGATATTCCTAGCATGTCAATGTGTGTCCAGGCGAAGGTGCCCGACTGAGAGCGCAGGAAGTTAGCATACTCTTGTTTTGCTTCGGTAGAGAGCTTGGCCCCTACGTAGAATTTCTTCTCCGAAACTTTCTCATCGAAGATTCCTGGATCAAGGTCGTCAATTGTAGCTTTAGTCAGCTGATTTTCTTCCTCCGGGTCGGAGGGTATGATAGTTGATTCGTAGGATCTAGTCACCTCATGGACCACCCCATGTTCTAAGGGTACGCTAGTGACCAGATTGGGTCCAAGCAACTTGTCGAGTTTCTTCTTATGATTTTTGTTCTCTTTCCTGGTGGCATCCATCACTGCAGTTATGTAACAGATCCGAGATAGCTTCTGTTCCCTCTGAATTTTTTTCACCGCCCAAGGAGTCGGGTACTTGAGGATCTGGTGAAGTGCAGACGGCATAGCCTGTACTTCGTGAATCCAGAGTCTCCCCAGGATAATGTTATACAAGAGGTCGCATGTCATTACTTGGAAAGACGTCAACCGCACTGCTCCTGGCACGTGTACCTGGAGGAGGATTTCTCCCACAGACTTCTTACTGGAACTGTTAAAGCTGGTTATGGTGTACGGGCTAGGGAGTACCCGACTCTGTATCTCCATCTGACATACAATCATCCAATGAATGATATTGACTGCACTACTGGAATCCACCAACACACGCTTGACTCGAGCTTCATGTACCTGTAGAGTAATTATTAAGGCATTATCGTGAGGGTGGTGGCCTCGCTGCAAATCTCCGTCATCGAACTCGATGGTGATGAGGCGTGGCTTTTTGGCTATTTGTTGGTGAGCCTCAAAGACCATGATGGCCACGGTCTCGTTGCTTTCTACGCCAGGCCCCCCAAAGATCGTGCTGATAGGTCTTTTATCTGCCGACTGTGCTTCCTGATAAAGGTCAATACGCTGGTACAACCCTGACCCTGATGACGGATAACTGGATTTTGATCTTAGATAATAGTTTACAATTTTAATCGTACTGACCGAGTCATGGATTATCTGTTGGATCTTGTTATCGATGTGTCGTATGGCGGTATTGCGGCTTGACATGACTGCACCTTTTCCTTCGTAGGATACCTACAATTGCCTTGGCCCCACGGTGGACGACAAACTGTCTATGCCAAAATTTGTACGTATAGGTTAAACAATTAATTATGAATAAGGTCACAGCAATACGGTAAATTACGATAGAAAAACTAAGTAAATACAATGAAAGTAAAGACAAGTAATTAAGCATGAAATAATAGAGAAAGCAAAGTAATTCTTATTCCTTGAGAGTAGCCGACTTCGGTGGCCAATTGTGTCTTGTGTACAATACAATGTAAGGAGGGGTATTCATAGTAGTGATACCCAGTCCTAAATACGGTAAACTACAAATGCTAATAAGGTCATGGGCCTACAACTCAAGGCGGTGGTATAGTAAACCCTAACTAGGAGACTGTAAACCCTAGGCGGGTGGATGTGTGCCCTGCGTCCTATGACCAAACCGCCTAAATGGTCGTTGGCTCTAGAAGCAGGCGTATATCCTCTGTGCCAATGACTTGTAGGATAAGTCTAGTATCGCCAGCTGGACTCGTATCCCCGTAACAAAATGTGGCGCATTTTTGCCAACACGCAATAGATGATAGCTTATTAGAGGAGAATCAATTAAATATGAGAGTAAAGACTCAATAATAAACTAATCAATATTCGAATAAGCACCAAAAAGCTAGTACAAAATTTAATGATTGTCTAAACTGCACGGCCAAAAAGGAAATAAAAAACAACATAAGGAGGTTTATCAAAAAGCTGGAAATTTTAGGGACCAAGTTCAAGAATCTGCAGGTACAGAGGAAGAGTCCTTTACACGGTCAAGAACCAAGGCGATAATTAACAATCATTTCCCTCTCAAAAGCAAGTTCCCTTTCCAACTCAGCATTCAAATCCTCAAGCCTATCAATGTCAGCCACTTGAATCTCTACTTGATATTGATAATCAAGAATCATTTCCTTAAGCTCCTCAATATTCTCCCTGTTTGCACTAGTATTAGAACTAGGTTCTGCTGTTTTTTTCTCCCTATAGCCACAGGTTTCAAGAATGGTTAAACCAAACACATCGCATCTAGTTGGCATTACCCACTTCAAACCAAACCCATCATTTCTAGTTGGCATTATCCACTTCTTTACACGCACATCCAACAGCTTAAACAAATGAGACAGGCAAACCACTCAGACCATTGCATGATTCTTGCCCTTTGTACTTGATGCCCTCTTTATTTGCAGCACCATTAACCTTGGCAGATTGATTGGAACTCTCTGTCGATCAGGTCCATGTATGTAAGGTCCACCGCATTTGGCTTTATATCTTCTCTCTTGTCTAAGTAGTATACTCTTTAGCACAAATTCTTCAAAGGACTAGTGGAATGGTTTCATATCTCTTTTCCACACTTTTTCAGCCTTGGTGATAGGAATTTTTGAGATCTTCCTAGTCACTTCAAGTGGTTCCACTCCATAAGGTCTATTTGGCCATCCTTCTCTCACTTGCTTTGTACCCCTCACTACAAATAAATAACAACTCTTAAATTTCATACTCAGACAACATTATCTCAATTCCATGCATATGGCTTGTTATTTCACTCTAATCAATAGTATAGTTTGTCATACCCGATTTTGGACTCAACTCAAGGCGAGTCGGGTTTAGGATTAGACTGGGTGAACTCGTTTGAGTTTAGATGTTGGAGTCGCCACCTAATATAATTTCTAAGGCATTTTAGGTCACCTAAGTATCTAAGGAAAAATTCAATAAGTCAACTAGTCAATTCCAGAGATTCTATATGGGTAAGAAGTCCAGATGACTCGGGGAAGAAGGTGTTAGGCACTTCTCCGAGTCCCACGAAAAGTGGTTACCGTCCGAGTCTAAATTTTGGGATAAAAAGAGTACATATCATCATGAATACTAACTTGGGCAGTTTGATTTGACACTTTAATTAAAAGATGTAACATATCTATGCTATTTAGAACACACACACAAATAGTTTTCACATTCAGCCTATACTTAAGCCTAATCGTATTTATGGCCTCTAATATCAAACGCCTAATCATAAACAGGTGTTAACATACAAAGGGGTGTTCAATTTCAACTTATATATGCAATTCACACACTTGAAAACGATTTGCACAAATAGACTATTTTGCAAACGAAATTCAGATTTTAGCAAATACCAAAATGGAGTTTGTTTTAAAATGAAATGTTGGCCATTTAGGGTTGGTGTGACTCGTCATTAATTGTCGAGCCCTAACCTTAATGGCCTTTTTTGTGTAGGGGTATGATTTTGAGAAATATATAGGCGAAGAGGCTGTTTTTTAAAAATAATTGTCACAGAAGCACATAAATGCAAATAAAGGCTATCCCATATAAAGTATAGATACTTATAGGTATAAAACATGCAAATACATGACTAAGTGATAGTTATACTTTATAAATATATTTTAAAGTGTATAAATGACCCCAATCATTTTATACACCCCTATACACTATTAGCTTAGTGAATAGGAGCGTTAGAATAGTCAAAATCAGTTATGCACGTAAAGGACCCTTTTTGAAAATATTTTTGGGCCCAGACTGTTTATGCAAAAGAGGGGCGAGTTTAATTTTTAGAAATAGTCTCATCTAAGCAATTATAACACATACAACCCCTATTTTATTCAAGGTTTCAAATTGTAATGCGAGTTAATCATGCTTCTGATGCATCTCAGGTGTAAAAAATTTTCAGTAAGGGTGGAATTTCAAACATACGGCCAACAATAATCAGTTTTTATAGAAGAAAAGAATCAAGAATCATTTTCTCAAGCCTAAGCATGATGCATTTGCACACAGGGAGAAAAGGAGCAAGAGAGTGGCTCCTGGATAGCCAATTTGTAAAACATCATTGTTGTACCCCTGTTTTAAAGGATACAAGTAGGACACTTAGCAAATATACAGGTTGGGGACAGTTCCTAAGGGGAAAAATACAAGGAAAAGGGGTAACAGTCAAAGGGAGGTGCTCTATTCTTCAAAGGCCAGAGAAGCCTTTTCAATAGTCAAAGGTTTCTAATTCAAGAGTCAGCTTAGAAGGTCCAAACCTTGATCCTATTGAACCCTCAAGGTTCTCCTATAAGCAATAGGGTATAGCATAGTCTATGTAAGTTCAAACAAAGCTGCAAACAAACAAAGTTAGCAGGGGAAATAGGGAAGGGGAAGGCCTGGATCAAAAGGAAATTTACTAAGAGCTTGTGTAATCAGTACCCTTTTAATAATGTTGACATGTTTTAACAACTGTGCAGGACACCTAAAGCAAACAAAGCATACCAGTGACTAAGTAAAACAGAGATGAGATAAGATCATGCTGAGGAAATACACACACAGATGCACTAAACAATTAGAAGTAAAGAAAAGCATTACACCTCTAACTGCATACTGACATGGTTTTAAACAAAGGTGCAGAGGTTACTTAGGACACACAGAACCAAGGCAAAATAGAGTACACCAGTAGTTTTAACAGGGACATGATAAGGGTATGCCAGATACACACATATATACAGATGTAATGGGTGATCAAGAGTGAAAAGGAATACCTTTAGACACTGGGAGGTTATTAGAATGCAGACAAGGGATAGGAGAAGCAAAATCAGCACACACACAAGCAGTAAGCAGTAGTCCTTCAGGAGAGCAAACAAGCAGAAAGAGAATTGTATGCCAGAATAGCTATGTAGAATCTTCTAAGTGTATCAGTGTGTGTGTCTCTTAATTTTTGATGTTCAGAAACTTGTCCTTCTAGTTGAAAAAAGAAGAGTTTATATTGGTGAGGGGTAGGGCTTTAGTCCAAATGGGAAAAACCAAACAAGGCAAGGGGAGATAGTTTTCCAGAATTAAAGGGAAGTCTTAGCACACTTTCAGAATATAAACCAATTAGAGCCCTAAAATTAAGGCTACTCGAGATTCTGACAAGTATAGTCCCCTCCCCTAGCCATAATAGAGTCTAAATTCAAGAATCATTGTATAAGTATGATATGAACTAGTTTTGGATCCTAAAAACCCTTGATTAACTCAACAGATTCCAATCAAATCCTGAATTTCTATTCTAATAAATTAACAGGCATTTTCCATTCAAGCATCAATCACAAACTTCAACTTAAAACCAATCAAGACCCCTTTATTATGCAAATCAACTTTCAATCCAGACTAGGCACATGTTTATAAGGATTGCGTATTGAAACTGGGTAAACAACTAAGTACAGTGCACGAAATCAGCTCCAAGATTAACCACAGATTCTAGGTTCAAACTGATGAAGATTAACACAAAACTCAGGCTATGAACAAGTCACACTCGAGCATACAATAATTTAATGCAATGTTTAGACTAATTAGTGAATTAAAACAAGAAGTATTGATCATGTATACTTTCATCCTCCACTAATTAACAAGTAACAACCAAACATGCTAATACACAAAAGACTAGGCAAATCTAATCGTAGGTATCACACAAAATCCATAAACAGTAAAAGGGAAAAGGGTTACCTGTTCATACCAAAGTCGGGTCGAATCGATCCATCACAGATTTACCTTCATGTGGGGTTTCTTACCACTTTTAAGCGATAAAATCTTTAAATCGATTGGTCTGAACCCCGCCGGAGGCGTCTCCCGGTGGTGGTAGTTCCGTTAACACAAGGTCAAATTATACCCTCGTCTAAATATCATCAAAAGTGTATGGGTTATGTAGCTCTTGAAGAGAAGAGTGCCATGGTGCTATTTTCCCTAATTTTCACCGGCTAAATTGGCCGAGAAATCGATCGACAGTGGTGGCGATTCATTTCGCCAAGAGAGAGAAGAGAGATGTTCATTCTCGAGTCCGACGAGGGAAAATGTGGGGTAGGCCAAGGGTTTGGGGGGTTGTGTGGGTAGATTAGGAATTGGATTAAATCAAATGAAGAGGACGGAGCCACGTCAGTGCTTAGGTGTAAAAATATGGGTGATGTGAAAAATAGGAGTTGTAATATGTATATATGTATATATAACGTATACATAGTGTATATTAAGAATAATATAGGTATAAAATGGTATAATATAGGTGTAAAGACTGTATATATAATGTATACATAGTGTATATTAAGCATAATATAGGTATAAAATGGTATAAGATAGGTGTAAAGACATAGGAAATTTAGAAAATTAATTTTAACACAATAAAATGGCTAGGAAATGCGTGAAACTATAATTTTGAGGTTTTAATATAATTTGAATAATTTTATCAAAAATAGAGGTAATCGCGGAAATTGTGATAATAACTATGGTTTGAGATGATGCTTTTGAAAATGGCCTTGATTGTCAGACTATTATTAGAAGATAATTTGAAAAGAATGGACGGGGCAAGAGTGGATACACAATCGTGTGTAAAATTCGAAAACTGTTGATTTTTGAAAATAGGAGGGACAAAATTGGGTGTCAACAGCTGCCCCTCTTTGCCCGGGGATGATGGAAGAGTCTTCCGGCAAAGACGTTGACAGTGCGGCCAATTTTGTCATGACTATAGAGGAACCTATGATTTAAGAGAATGTAGGGTGCCAGGCTGAGATGCTTGTTTTGCTTGGGGTGTATCCTGCAATGAAGATGTGTTTGCAACATAATGTATATATAAAACGCACCTTCCCGCCGGGCTGGATTGTCCTTCCAGGATTCTTGCAGTATGTGATTGTGTCTGCTATGCTGTAAATGTGCGTCTTTTGCTGTCAAGTGTTAGATTCGACATCGGGTTGTATGCCCTCCGTCAATGCATTGGGCTGTATACCCTCCGCAAAAATTTAAAATGACAAATCGATATCGGGCTGTGTACCCTCAATCGACGCTTCGGGCTGTGTACCCTCAGCTAATTTAAAATGCAAATCGATATCAGGCTGTGTACCCTCAGCTAATTTAAAATGTGAATCGATATCGGATTGTGTACCCTCAACCGATGCCTTGGGCTGTGTACCCTCAGCTAATTTTAATGACAAATCGATATCGGGTTGTGTACCCTCAATCGACGCCTTGGGTTATGTACCCTCAGCTAATTTAAAATGCGACTCGATATCGGGCTCTGTACCCTCAACCGACGCCTTGGGCTCTGTACCCTCAGCTAATTTAAAATAAAAAATTGATATCGGGATGTGTACCCTCAACTGACGCTTTGGGTTGTGTACCCTCAGCTAATTTTAAATGCAAATCGATATCGGGCTGTGTACCCTTAACCGACGCCTTGGGCTGTGTACCCTCAACCGATGCTTCGGTTTGTGTACCCTCAGCTAATGTAAAATGTGAATCGATATCGGGCTGTGTACCCTCAACCGACGCTTCGGGCTGTGTACCCTCAGCTAATTTAGAAGTGCAAACCTTTTCGTTGAAGCATATCTGTCGTGCATTGCTGAATTAGGTATCTTTTCTGCCTGCATCCAAAGAAAGATTGGTGAGTTTTGCGGGGTGGTTTGGTTTGTGCATTCTTTGCTTGCTTCGTGCTCGCTGTCCAGGAGTGCCGGGGTCTTGGCTGAGCTGATAGGGATATGCATGAAGCGGTACATAATGCAAAATGATTTCGAAAAACTTTTATAAGAATGAAATGAAATATTTTGTCCCATTGAGTCACAAGTCGCGTTGTGTAAGGTCAAAATTGTCGTCTTTCATGCTGTCCCAAACTCCATTAAGTGAATTTTGAGGGCGACCTCAAAATTCTACCCCAGTTTGTATCTGAAATTTTTGAGAGGTCCTCAAAAATTTCTGCCCCAGTTTCAACTATGTTCGTCCTTTGGGAATTTTTGGGAGTTCCTCAAAAATTCTGCCCCAGTGTTTGCTTTGTGGAAAAATAAAATTTTTGTATTTATGTGACCGAACCTTGAATAGGTTGCCTATGTATCCCACTTGGGGAATCAGGTCGTGACGTAGTTTAGATTACATAATGTGTGTCAGAATGGGGGGAAATCACTAATCAGTATAAACTCCTATACATAGTATCTTTTGACAGTGTCTGAGTTGATTGGTGTAGGCCAGACTTCTCCATCCATCTCTGCCAATATCAATGCTCCTCCATTCAGAACCCGGTGAACCATGTACGCCCCTTGCCAATTTGGTGCAAACTTTCCTTTTGCTTCTTCTTGATTTGGAAATATCTTCTTAGTACTAATTGCCCAAGTTCGAAGAATCTCTCTCGAACTTTCTTGCTGAATGCTTTGGCCATCCTCTTCTGATATAATTGCCCATGACATATTGCATTCAATCTCCTGCCATCAATAAGGGCCAATTGCTCTATTCTCCCTTTGATCCACTGAGCATCTTTTAATTGTGTCTCTTGGATAATTCTCAAAAATGGTATCTCGACCTCCGCGAGTATCACTACTTCGGTGCCATACACCAAAAAATAAGGAGTAGCCCTTATTGATGTCCTCATTGTAGTACGATACCCTAACAGGGCATAGGGTAGGTTCTCATGACATTGCTTTGAATTGTCTGTCATCTTGCACAATATCCTCTTGATGTTCTTATTGGCCGCCTCGACCGCGCCATTCATTTGAGGTCTGTATGCATTGGAGTTGCGATGCTTGATCTTGAAAACCTCACAGGTTGCTTTCATTAGGTCACTGTTGAGATTCGACCCATTGTCAGTGATGATGGATTCAGGGATGCCAAATCAGCAGATCATCTTATCACGGACAAAATTCAACACCACTTTCTTCGTCACTGATTTGTATGATGCAGCTTCTACCCATTCGGTAAAATAATCAATGGCCACCAGTATGAAGTGATGCCCGTTGGAGAATGCTGGATCGATAGGTCCTATGACATCCATTCCCCAGGCAGCAAAAGGCCAAGGCATTCCCATAATGTTTAGTTCCTTGGGAGGCCCTCGAATCATATCTCCGTGGACTTGGCATTGATGGCATTTCTTCGCGTGCTTTATGCAGTCATGCTCCATTGTCATCCAGAAAAAGCCAGCTCTCAAAATCTTCTTTGCAAGCACAATACCATTCATGTGTGGACCACACGTCCCAGAATGTATTTCTTCTAACAATTTAGTAGCTTCTTTTGCGTCCACACATCTCAGCAAGCCTAGATCGGGTGTATTCTTGTACAAAACCTCTCCATTCAGAAAGAAGCCATTTGCTAACCTCCTCAGTGTCTTCTTTTGGAGACTTGTTGCATTCTTTGGATAATTGCCATCTTTGAGAAACCTTTTGATGTCGTAGAACGCTGTCCGTCTGATTCTTCTTCCACGTGATAGCAGTATGCTGGCTGCTTCCTCACTGTCACGGGTATTGGGTAAATGTAGTTCTTGTCGGGATGCTTGATCATAGAAGATATGGTAGCCAAAGCGTCCGCGAACTCATTTTGCAGTCTAGGTAGGTGCCGGAACTCTATCTTGGTGAATCTTTGCTTCAACTCCTTTATGCACTCCAGGTATGGCAATATCTTCAAATTCTTTGTTGTCCATTCTCCTCGAACTTGGTGAATCAATAAGTCCGAATCCCCGATTGCTAACCGCTCTTATATGTTTATGTCCACTGCTACTCTGAGGCCCAAAATGCAAGCTTCATACTCCGCCATGTTGTTGGCGTAAGGAAACCTTAGTTTGGCCGTGATAGGATAGTGTTGTCCAGTCTCGGAAACTAATACTGCCCCAATGTCGACTTCTTTGAAATTGACCGCTCCATCAAAGAATAGCCTCCAGCCATCATATTCTTCGGTGATATCTTCCCCTACGAACATAACTTCCTCGTCAGGGAAATAGGTGTGCAAAGGCTCATAGTCATTTCCCACTGGATTCTCGGCCATGTGGTCAGCCAAGGCTTGAGCTTTCACCGCCTTTTGGGTGAAGAAAGTGATGTCAAACTCGCTGAGCAGCATTTTCCATTTAGCCAACTTTTCGGTAGGCATTGGTTTTTGGAAGATGTACTTGAGAGGGTCCATCCTCGATATCAGCAATGTTGAGTAGGATGTCAGGTAATGTCTCAACTTCTGTGCTATCCAAGTCAACGCACAGCAAGTGCGCTCCAACAATGTGTACTTGGCTTCGTAAGGAGTGAACTTCTTGCTTAGATAGTATATTGCTTGCTCCTTCCTCGCAGTTGAATCATGTTGTCGCAATACACAACCAAAGGCCGAATCTACTACGGACAGGTACAAGATCAAAGGTCGCCCAGGCTCAGGTGGGACCAACACAGGGGGAAAGACAAGTACTCCTTTATCCGATCAAATGCTTTTTGGCAATCCTCTATCCACTTGATCACTGCGTCTTTCTTCAGCAACATGATGATTGGCTCACAAATGACGGTGGATTGTGCTATGAAACGGCTGATGTAATTGAGCCTTCCCAAGAAACTCATAGCCTCTTTCATGCTTTTTGGCGGTGGCAATTCTTTGATGGCTTTGATCTTGGACGGATCCAGCTCGATACCCCTTCTACTGACGATGAAACCCAAGAGTTTCCCTGCCGGAACACCAAAATCACACTTTGCCGGATTTTGCTTCAGATTGTACTTTCGCAAGCGGTTGAAAACCTTGCGCAAGTTGTCAAGATGCTCCGAACTCTTCTTTGATTTGATGATCACGTCGTCTACATAGACTTCAATCTCTTTGTGCATCAGATCATGGAACATAGTTGTCATAGCCCTCATGTAAGTTGCCCCAGCATTCTTCAAATCAAATGGCATAACCTTGTAGCAATAAGTCCCCCCAAGATGTAGTGAAGGTTGTCTTCTCGGCATCCTCTTCATTCATGAGAACTTGATGATAACCAGCGAAACAGTCCACGAAGGATTGCAACTCATGTTTCGCACAATTATCAATCAGGATGTGTATGTTTGGCAGAGGAAAATCATCCTTCGGGCTTGCTCTATTCAAATCTTTATAATCCACGCAAACTCAGAGTTTCCCATCTTTCTTCGGCACTGGAACAATGTTAGCCAGCCAAGTTGGATATTTGACTGTATTTAGGATTCCTGCGTTAAGCTGCTTGGTCACTTCTTCCCCAATCTTCAACAGAACCGATGACTTGAAAGTTCGGGCCTTTTGTTTGACTGGCGGAAAGCCCGGATTGATAGGTAATTTGTGAGCTACCACATCCGTGCTTATGCCAGTCATGTCATCATACGATCAGGCAAATACATCCTCATACTCCTTAAGAAACTCAGCATATAGCTTTTTATCCTCGGCATTGAGATGTACACTAATCCTTGTCTCTTTCACAACTTCCTCATCTCCTAAGTTTATCACCTCAGTTTCCTCAAGGTTCGGCTTAGGTTTATTTTCAAATCTTTCAATTTCTTCTTGTGTAGTTTCATCAAAATCATCATAATCAACTCCAGTGTCCTCAAGCTCTATTGTTTCATTAGACATTGCGATTATGGACTCGATGGGATTATTAGTTTGAATGCTGAAAAATTAGAATATTGCAAAATTAAAGCAAAAGTTAATGGGAAATAGTACGATATTTTATTTATGAATCCTTGCAAAACAAAGTTTGTAGGGAGACATGTGCAATAAAAGGAAAAATGCAAACTCCACAACTCAGAATTGGGTTTTATTTCAGAAAACATAAAAAATAAATTTTATCCCCTCAGCTCTACCAAGGTCCACGGTAAGCTCGGGCCCGGTTGCTGATCCAGTTGTTCAGTGCCGCTCCAGATCCTGCCTTTGTCAGTCTAGGAGGCTCAACATGTTCTTCCAGAATTACACAGCAATCTTCATCAGATATGAATAGATTTTGCACTCCTGCCAGTAAATCCTCTTCAGCATCAGCTATCTTCGGCTCCACTCCGTGTGCTGCGGACACCTCCCCTTTTCGGCCATCCAAGTATCCAGACGAGACGAAGATATGCAAGAGAGTCTTGGTGCTTTTCTTATAGAACTTGAAATCCAGTGACGCTTCTTCCATGCTCTTTTCGTAGGTCACAACGTATTCTATGCCAGCCTTCTCGTTGTCGGGCCTCATCACAATTCATATTGGCTCGACTATACAATCCAAATTCTTGCCCAAACACTTGCCCGGTTCATAGCCTTGCTATATCATGATGCCTATCACCCAGTCTCCAGGCCATTTTGTAGGATGTGGGAGTACATATGGCTCTTCAATCACTACTTCTATAGGTTCGGGTGCCTTCGATATCCACACTTGCTTTCCTTTTGTTTCTTCAGAGATGCGCTTCTTGTTTGGGCGGGCATTGGGTGAGTATACTGGTCGCTTTTCAGTCTTAGCTGGTAGGGTCTCACGAAATTCGCGTGAGGTCACTCCCCAATCAGACATGACTGGCTCCCAGACTAAATTCCTCCCTTCATAGCCTTTACCTTGGCTATCTCAGTAGGCGCTATAAAAGTTCCTCTTCCTTTCTTCAACCCCAGGTGGTGTGTTGACCAACTTTGGAGCAAAGTGTGCAGTATA
The DNA here is from genome assembly GCA_037355625.1 of Petunia x hybrida. Taxonomy (NCBI): domain Eukaryota; kingdom Viridiplantae; phylum Streptophyta; class Magnoliopsida; order Solanales; family Solanaceae; genus Petunia; species Petunia x hybrida. Next base: position 347,012 of record JBBBVM010000450.1, read on the forward strand.
AACTCCTTGGACCGTGTCTGCATGATCCCAACTTGAATTATAGTTCTTACGGCATCCTCCTCGAGTGCCTTGTACTGCTCCCACAAGTTCTACAGTATAGAATGTCTACCCATCAGGAGTGTTCCCCTCGATTGTTGGTATGGTTTGCTCGTTGTAGATAGAGTTGTTCCCCTCACCAAACACTACCACCTCTTTGTGATCCCATTCAAACTTTATGGTTTGGTGCAATGTGGAAGGCACCACACCAGCCATATGGATCCAAGCCTCCCCAGTAGCAGATTGTAGGAAGTAGAGATGTCCATGACATGGAACTCAGCAGTGAACTCCACAGGACCAACCATGATAGTTAGGTCGATCTCCCCAATAGTACTTCTTTGTGATCCATCGAACGCCTTCACCTTCATGTCTCTCTCCCTTATCTTACTTTGGTCAATTCCCATTCTTTTCAGAGTGATGAACGGGCATATGTTCAGACCGGAGCCTCCGTCGATCAAAACCTTTCCTACGAACCAGTCTTTACATTTGATAGTGACATGCAAAGCTTTGTTGTGATTCAAACCTTCTGGCAGTAGCTCATCTCCGTGAAAAGCAATTCGGTTGGCCTCCATGACTTGTCCAACCATGCAAGCCAGGTTTTCAACTGAAGTGTCCACCGGGACGTGTGCTTCGTCCAACACCTTCATTAAAGCACTTTGGTGGCTCTCCGATTTGAGGAGCAAAGCCAAAACAAAGATTTGTGCTGGAGTTTTGCCCAAGTGCTCAACTATGAAGTACTCCTTTGCTTGCACCTTCTTCTACAGTCCCTCAGACTCTTCCTCGCTAATGCCTCGTCTATCTTGAACAAGATGCTCGGGAGTGTAAATCCTCCCACTCCTAGCCATCCCTTGTGCGGCCACAGTCTCAACTACGGACTTGTTCTTCTTCTCCCTTTCATAATCCCATGGTACCGCCTTGTCGCTGTATGGGGGAACCACATCAACATAGAATTTTGGAGCCATTTCCACCTCAATAGGCTCTGGTGCTGTAGCAGCTTGAGCAACTGAAGCGGTTGCTGGTACCTTTTCTTTTTCCTTAACAATAGTCCCTTCCAAGTTGCATTCTTCATCCAATTCGATCAGGTTCACCCTATTATCTCCATGATTAGGCAGGGGGTTGTTGTGCACGTTTGGAGTTTTCAAGTGTATCACCTTTTGGTCGATCAAATCTTGTATCTTGTCCCTCAAGGCATAGGACTTTTTAGTATCGTGACCAGGTCCTCCAGAATGATAGGCACTGATTTTGGTTTGATCAAAATAGGGTGTCATCCTATCAGGCATTTTGAACGGCACGGGTTGTATGTGGCCGGCTGCTTTGAGTCTCTCGAACAACTGAGTGCGAGATTCAGCCAATGGGTTGTAGTTTCTTTTGGGTCTTGGGTTGTTATTGGTGTGAGGCCTTGGTGAGTAGGTGTTGGTGTTTCATTAATTGGGACTTTGTGGGTATGTTGGTCTTTGTGGTAGTGGGTTTTGGTACATGGGCTGGGTGTTATAGACTGGGTAGGTGGATGTGGGTGGTATGTATGGATAGGGTGGAGGAGGTGCTTGATAGTATTGGTTATGAGTAGGGAATGGTCAAGTGATGCGGCCACGAAGGAGACATCGTCCTTCTTCTTTCTTGAGGTGGTAGTGCTGCCAGCTTATAGGGCCTTGTTAGTGGCTTATAGTGCGGCCAGGCTAACAATCCTTCCAGTTTTCAGTCTATCTTCGACCATATCACTAATCTTGATCAACACTCCAAACTTCTTATCTTGCAGATTCAACATTTTTTCAAAATAGACATCTTCTTGTATGCGGATTAAAGTTGCCACTATCTCAGCGTCTTCCATGGGAGGTTGGACTTTGGCGGCTTCAGCCCTCCATCTAGTTGCAAACTCTCTAAAAGCCTCAGTGGGCTTCTTCTTCAATTTCTCTAGATAGAACCGGTCAGGCATAGCATCAATGTTGTGCGCAAAACTGTCGACGAAGTCTCCAGCCATTGCTTCCCAGCTCGTCCACTTCTTTGTTTGCTGCTTAGAGTACCATACTAGCGCATTTCCAGTTAGACTACGGTTGAACAGCTGCATGCGGATCTTTTCGTCATGTCCAACTCCAATCAGCTTATCACAGTAAGATCTTAAATGAGCCATTGGGTCTCCATTGCCGTCGAACATGTTGAACTTGGGTGTCTTGTAGCCTTCGGGTAGCTTCGAGTCAGGACACAAGCAAAGGTCCTCACAAGCTAGCCCTCGGGTTCCTTTGGTGTCTTGGAGTTGCTTGAACTTCTCTACCAGCCATTGGACTTGCTCCTTGGTGTTGTCTGGGTCTTCCTTGGTCCATGCATACATTTCATGATCTTTGGTGGGTGATGCGATGGTTTTGGTTTCAACGGTGAAGGAGGGTAAGTTATTTTGTGGTGCTTTCGGTGGCGCAGTGTAGGTAGGGTAAGGAACGTCTTTTTCAGAGTAGAGTGGATCTTTGCCGTGAGGGCGAGCAGTTTGGTTTGGTTCAATGACCTCATCAGTATAGGCAAGAGGGATCCTATTTTCCAATTCTAGCAACCTCTGCTCCAGCTTAGCATAACTTTCATAGGCGACCATGCCTTGTTTCTCAGGGGTTCCATTTCCAACCTTGTCAAACTCAGCCATGATATTTCATCTCGTCCTTGTCCTTGTAGGCAACGGGGGAGGTGTTGGGATCGATCCTTTGGACCTCAACCGATATTGCGGCGCGCACAAACCAAACTATCAGGGACTTGGGGACTAATACATCACAAACAAGAAGAGAAAAAATGTGAGTATACGTTAGTTTAAATAAGATCGCGTCCTATCATGCATGGGAACTCTTTTGTGCCAGAGGTGGGCCTATCACAGATTCGAAGTGACGTTTGCACTAAACACATTATTTCATTTGAATAAGCATAATCATCACCAGTCTAAAACCCAAAAATAACAAGATTTTATTTAATTTGCTTGGCTTTATTACAACCACTAATTTAAAGACGATGACTCGACGAAAACAACAACAAAGAAAGACAAGACGACTTGACTCGATACGACTAGACTAGGTGCCAAGCAAAAAGACTCTAGATTCAGACATCAGCTCCAGCGTCTTCCTTTTCCTTCTCCTCTTTGGTTTCCTCCTTGGGTTTGTGAACCAAACTAATGGGTGGAGGATCAGCAAATGTCTCCAGCAGGTCTTTCCCAGCCTCCATATCACCCAGAGCCTTTATGAAGAACTCGCAGATTTCCATTCGCTTTGCTTCATTCTCTTCCAGGGGTACTGACTTAAAATACACTCCCCATCCTTTGAGATAATCTTGTAAATTCCCAGCAGCTTGTCTTGCAGTCATGGCCTTGCCGGTCCAATACTTGAGTTCATCCCCTTTGATCTTATCCTTGTATTGTCTCCTCATCTCCCTCTCTTGTGTCACCCTTAACTCCTTCTTTCTTTGGTCAAACTCGTGTTTTAGCTTCTTGTATTTTTCAGCAGCATTTGGAGCTTTGGCTTTCCTTTTAGTGTAGTCTTAGATCAAAACCTTGCCTTATCTTCGCCGAGCCATTGAGGGTAGGCCAGGGTAGCTGTAGGGTTCACCCTACTGTCTCGACCATGACAAAACTGCATAGTAAGCCTCTTCTCCCAAATTGTCAATATGGTAAGAACCATCGGATGCTCGATGTCCTTTATATCAACGTTGAAGCTTCTCCCTTCAGTCAATTTTGGGGTTTGTTGTGTCATTCCCACTTGTCGGAGGATTCTTAGAGGAACATAGTGATGAGTTCCTCAGAATCCAATCAATGTCAGGAAAGTGATGTCTTGACCTTGTATGGAAACAACAAAACCAGCGCAGCTCTCAATCACCCATTGCACCTCTTGTAACTCCTCGAACTTGGTGTACCACTCCTCCATGTTTGCAGGATCTTCCCATGTTGTCGTCCCAGCCATACGGGTGCTATGTGAACGAATCCCTTCATTCCAACAGGGTGTTGGTGCTACAGGACTGACAGGGACACTATGCAAATGCTCTATCAACCATATTTGCAGAAACAGGTTGCACCCCTCGAAGAAGTCTCCTCCTCTTCTACATTTGGTTAGAGCCCGGTAAACTTCCCCTAGAATCATTGGAACCAAGCTTACTTGATGTTTGAAAGCACCTCTGCGTAACCCCTCTACCACTCTTCCCAACCTTATGTCGATCTTTCCTCCCTTCTCGGGGAAAACCATGCTTCCTAGAAAGGCAATGATGAAAGCATTGGATTCGGTCAACTCCCACTCTTGAACTTCCCACGCTCTATTCCATTCGTGTCTAAGTGTTGGGTCCCCAAATCTAGAATGCAAGTATTCCAACGTGACTTTTCCATCATGCACTCCCTCGACATATGGATCATAAGAAGCTCCCAGTAGTTCAATGAACTCCTTAGGGTCTATATCTCGGGGATAAATCATAGTCTCGGGTCCAGACTCCAACCCTGCTAGTCCTCCAAATTCCTCCAACATCGGCGCCAACTCAAAACCATTGAAATAAAATACAGCCCTCTTGTAGTCCCAGAAATGTGTAGCAGCTTCAACCAAACCAGTCATGGCAGTGTAGTTTTTGAGAGCTACCAGTTCTCCCAACACTTTTTGAACGTGAGCCTTGCTGACAATGGCCAAATCTTCCTACCAGAGTCTGATCAAATGAGGAGGTCGGGAGACGATCTCAAATTGGAGAGTACCCTTTGCAGCCATAGTCTGAAAACAAAACAAGAAAAGGTAAAGACCAAAACATCCTTATAGTTTGATCATGTTTAAACAGACAATCAATGTTTTGTGCAAACGTTTCTTCGAATCAATGCAGAGATGCAATTTGTCACTTTTCGGGTTAAAAACCCTTTTGACGTCTGGCGTAGATTTACTAATGGACTATTACATGCCAAGGACGTATAGCTATCCTAGGTTTGTCATTATGCAAAGAAAACGAATACGCATTTTGTAGCCAATTATTCTCATCAATTCCCCAACATTTGCAAATTAGTACATGATAATTTTGAAAAAGTAAAATACAAGAGGAAAAATAAAAATGACACTTTGACTGGGCAGCACACTCCTTTTCCATCTTGGCCTTCTTTGCTTCTCGTGTAATCTCCTTGACTTTTTCTATAGCTTTGGTTAAGTATCCTTTGGCTGTTACCAAGTGTAGGATGTCTGTCTCTGCACACTCCGAATTCCATTGCTCGAGTTTTGTTTCCAACACCTCTATTTTTCCCTCTAGTTCTAATGTACGCTTCTTCAACACTTCGATCTCTTCTTTGTTTTCCTTATCCATTTTGACAGCTTTCAGCATGAACTCTCGGTATCGAATTTGAGCTTCCATCTCACGATCTCTTATGTTATTCCTTCGACTTGGCCACAATACCACATTTACCTTTAGACTAGAGCGTAACCAGCTTTTGTAGTTTGCTTCGCATCCAGCGTTGTATCTATCGGGTGCTAGCGATGCTTCTCCCATGACTTGTCTTCCTACCCATGACTTCCTAATGCTCTTGACCCTTGGAAAAACATCTCCAGCATAATCAAACTGATAGTCTTTTGTGTCTGGTATCAATAGTATGATTTGCTTCCTCCCTGCATGCCTCATCACTCTTAACGGTTGGTAAGGTTGGAGACCTCTTAACCCCATAAGTATCACAAAGGATGCCTTCTCAGAACTAATGATGAAATCTGATGAAGGGAACCAAGTGAACATCCACTGAGTTGAGTCCTTCGTTATGTTTTCAAACAACCTTACCCATTTCTCTGTGCTGCTTGGTTGTTTGAGTTTTGAAACCCCATATCGTTCTCCAATCAAGTAGTTGTAACCGGCCGGCTTGGATAATGCTTGGACACCTCTTGCTTTCCTTAAATGTTCCTTGAACCATGCTTGTAGTAGAAGATTGCACCCTTGGAAGTATTTTGCTCCCCTTTTGCAACATCCCAAAGCCCGATAAATGTCTGCTATTATCATAGGAATTATGGTATAACGGTAACCATCAATTCCTTTGAATACTGCATCGGTAACCATGACAAGTCTTGAACATATGTCGTGACTCGAACTCTCGGGGAAAACCATCACTCCTAAGAAACAAATGGCAAATGCAAGTGGTCTAGCTCTCATCCAGTCACCATAGGACTCGAACTCCTTCTTATGGTTGTCGAACGCACTCACATACCCGAACCGAGTGTAGAAATAGGAAAATGGTATCTTCTTTTGTTGTAAAAATTCCACATTCACACTTGCTACCATCCCTAATTTTTTATGAAACTCTTCAGCTGTGGGGATACTAGGTGCTAGTATGCGGCCCCGTTGCCAACGGTGCTTTTCTAACGCCGAGTATGACACAAACCCCCTATTTCTTCCAACAAAGGTGTTAATTCGACATCCCTAAATCCAAACACGTTCAATTCTTCATCCCAAAATGACACTGACGCTTCAATCATCTCCCTACATGGTTCCATTTCTAATAGTGAAACCAGATGACCCAAGTGTTGACGTACTTCGGTTTGCTCTCCCAGTGATAAGTTATTCCACAAACTAGTTAACAAAGGATGTGCGCCCATAGTCATTCCAAAACGGTAAAATTTTTTACTCATTGTGATCTAAAAAATAAAGAAAAATAAAAGATTAAAAAACCTTTCCCCTTTTGAGAATGATTGGACAAATCAAAATGCGTTTTTACTCTCGTCTCACTTTTTTTTTCTCTCTTTTCTTTTCTTTTCTCTCAAATGCACATAATCATGTCCAAACGTCCCTTTGGGCTCGAAAACCCATTTAGGTAGTTTGGACAAGTTGAAGACTAGTCGGCTCACGGGGAGCCCCTCCTATGGCATGATGCATGCTCATTACATTAGAGGACTGGTGTAATTCTGGACACGGTTCCCCCAAGGCGGACGACCAAGGAGTGGGATCACTTAAAATTGTTGGTTGTACCACGGACCAACTATATTCCAAAATGTCCCTCTTAAAAGGTATTTTGGTGGTGAAGCGACCGTGGGATCCACGTAATCTCCGTATGTGTGTAAAGTGTCGTTTCCCAGTAGTGGGGGAGTATGAGTGAAATATGCAAAATGTCACATCAAAATTTAAATTTAATAAATAAATAAATAAAGTAAAGAAAAACAAAAAAGGAAACCAACCTAGTACGAAAATAATAAAGAATAAAAAGATAAATCCCAAAAGTAAAGACTCATTGTGGTTAGGACTTTGAGTATCCCCAGTGAAGTCGTCATTCTGTCATACCCGATTTTGGACTCAACTCGAGGCGAGTCGGGTTTCGGATTTGACTGGTTGAACTCGTTTGAGTTTAGATATTGGAGTCGCCACCTAATATAATTTCTAAGGCGTATTAGGTCACCTAAATATCTAAGGCCAAATTCAATAAGTCAACTAGTCAAGTCCAGAAATTCTATATGGGTAAGAAGTCCAGATGACTCAGGGAAGAAGGTGTTAGACACTTCCCGAGTCCCACGAAAATTGTTTACCGTCCGAGTCTAAATTTTGGGATAAAAAGAGTACATATCATCATGAATACTAACTTGGAAAGTTTGATTTAACACTTTAATTAAAAGATGTAACATATCTATGCTATTTAGAACACAGACACAAATAATTTTCACATTCGGCCTATATTTAAGCCTAATCGTATTTATGGCCTCTAATATCAAACGCCTAATCATAAACAGGTGTTAACATACAAAGGGGTGTTCAATTTCAACTTATATATGAATTCACACACTTGAAAATGATTTGCACAAATAGTCTATTTTGCAAACGAAATTTAGATTTTAGCAAATACCAAAAGGGAGTTTGTTTTAAAATAAAATGTTGGCCATTTATGGTCGGTGTGACTCGTCATTAATTGTCGAGCCCTAACCTTAATGGCCTTTTTTGTGTAGGGGTCAGATTTTGAGAAATATATAGGCGAAGATGCTGTTTTTTGAAAATGGGGGTCACAGAAGCACATAAATGCAAATAAAGGCAATCACATATAAAGTATAGATACTTATAGGTATAAAACATGCAAATACATGACTAAGTGATAGTTATACTTTATAAATATACTTTAAAGTGTATAAATGACCCCAATCATTTTATACACCCTTATACACTACTCCCTCCGTCCCAAAATGAGTGTCTGCTTTTCCTTCTTTGTTTGTCCCAAAATGAGTCCCTCTTTCCTTTTATGGCAACTCTTTAAATCTAAGATTTGTTTTCGACCACAGGATTTAAAGACACTGGCCCACATTACACACAACTTTCATTTTAAACCACAGAATTTTAAAGTCTTACTTATTTTCTTAAACTCTGTGCCCAGTCAAACCCAGACACTCATTTTGGGACAGAGGGAGTATTAGATTTGTGTATAGGAGCGTTAGAGTAGTCAAAATTAGTTTATGCACGTAAAGGACCCTTTTTGAAAATATTTTTGGGCCCAGACTATTTATGCAAAGGAGGGGCGAGTTTAATTTTCAGAAATAGTCTCATCTAGGCAATTATAACACATACAACCCCTATTTTATTCAGGGTTTCAAATTGTAACGCGAGTTAATCATGCTTCTGATGCATCTTAGGTGTAAAAAACATTCAGTAACGGTGGAATTTCAAACATACTGCTAAGAACAATCAGTTTTTATAGAAGAAAAGAATCCAGAATCATTTTCTCAAGCCTAAGCATGATGCATTTGCACACAGGGAGAAAAGGAGCAAGAGAGTGGCTCCTGGATAGCCAATTTGTAAAACATCATTGTTGTACCCCTGTTTTAAAGGATACAAGCAGGACACTTAGCAAATATACAGGTTGGGGACAGTTCCTAAGGGGAAAAATACAAGGAAAAGGGGTAACAGTCAAAGGGAGGTGCTCTATTCTTCAAAGGCCAGAGAAGCCTTTTCAATAGTCAAAGGTTTCTAATTCAAGAGTCAGCTTAGAAGGTCCAAACCTTGATCCTATTGAACCCTCAAGGTTCTCCTATAAGCAATGGGGTATAGCATAGTCTATGTAAGTTCAAACAAAGCTGCAAACAAACAAAGTTAGCAGGGGAAATAGGGAAGGGGAAGGCCTGGATCAAAAGGAAATTTACTAAGAGCTTGTGTAATCAATACCCTTTTAATAATGTTGACATGTTTTAACAACTGTGCAGGACACCTAAAGCAAACAAAGCATACCAGTGACTAAGTAAAACAGAGATGAGATAAGATCATGCTGAGGAAATACACACACAGATGCACTAAACAATTAGAAGTAAAGAAAAGCATTACACCTCTAACTGCATACTGACATGGTTTTAAACAAAGGTGCGGAGGTTACTTAGGACACACAGAACCAAGGAAAAATAGAGTACACCAGTAGTTTTAACAGGGACATGATAAGGGTATGCCAGATACACACATATATACAGATGTAATGGGTGATCAAGAGTGAAAAGGAATACCTTTAGACACTGGGAGGTTATTAGAATGCAGACAAGGGATAAGAGAAGCAAAATTAGCACATACACAAGTAGTAAGCAGTAATCCTTCAGGAGAGCAAACAAGCAGAAAGAGAATTGTATGCAAGAATAGCTACGTAGAATCTTCTAAGTGTATCAGTGTGTGTGCCTCTGAATTTTTGATATTCAGAAACGTGTTCTTCTAGTTGAAAAAAAAAAGAGTTTATATAGGTGAAGGGTAGGGCTTTAGTCCAAACGGGAAAAACCAAACCAGGAAAGGGGAGATAGTTTTCTAGAATTAAAAGGGAAGTCTTGGCACACTTTTCAAATATAAACTATTTAGTGCCCTAAAATTAAGGCTACCCGAGATTCTGACAAGTATAATCCCCTCCCCTAGCCATAATAGAGTCTAAATTCAAGAATCATTGTATAAGTATGATGTGAACTAGTTTTGGATCATAAAATCCCTTGATTAACTCAACAGATTCCAATCAAATCCTGAATTTCTATTCTACTAAATTAACAGGCATTTTCCATTCAAGCATCAATCACAAACTTCAACTTACAACCAATCAGGACCTCTTTATTATGCAAATCAACTTTCAATCCAGACTAGGCACATGTTTATAGGGATTGTGTATTGAAACTGGGTAAACAACTAAGTACATTGCACGAAATCAGCTCCTAGATTAACCACAGATTCTAGGTTCAAACTGATGAAGATAACACAAAACTAAGGCTATGAACAAGTCACACTCGAGCATACAATAATTCAATGCAATGTTAGACTAATTAGTGAATTAAAACAAGAAGTATTGATCATGTATACTTTCATCATCCACTAATTAACAAGTAACAACTAAACATGCTAATACACAAAAGACTAGGCAAATCTAATCGTAGGTATCACACAAATCCATAAACAGTAAAAGGGAAAAGGGTTACCCGTTCATACCAAAGTCGGGTCGAATTGATCCATCAAAGATTTACCTTCGCGTGGGGTTTCTTACAACTTTTAAGCGATAACATCTTTAAATTGATTGGTCTGAACCCCGCCGGAGGCGTCTCCCGGCGGTGGTGGTTCTGTTAACACAAGGTCAAATTATGCCCTCGTCTAAATATCATCAAAAGTGTATGGGTTATGTAGCGCTTGAAGAGAAGAGTGCCATGGTGCTATTTTCCCCAATTTTCGCCGGCTAAATTGGCCGAAAAATCGATCGACAGTGGTGGCGATTTATTTCGCCAAGAGAGAGAAGAGAGAGGTTCATTCTCGAGTCCGACGGGGGAATATATGGGGTAGGCCAAGGGTTTAGAGGGTTGTGTGGGTAGATTAGGAATTTTAATCCTTAACCGTTGGATTAAATCGAATGAAGGGTTAGGATGGAGCCACGTCAGTGCTTAGGTGTAAAAATATGGGTGATGTGTAAAATAGGAGGTGTAATATGTATATATGTATATATAACGTATACATAGTGTATATTAAGCATAATATAGGTATAAAATGGTATAAGATAGGGGTAAAGACATATGAAATTTAGCAAATTAATTTTAACACAATAAAATGGCTAGGAAATGCGTGAAATTATAATTTTGAGGTTTTAAAATAATTCGGATAATTTTGTCAAAAATAGAGGTAATCGCGGAAATTGTGAGAATAACTATGGTTTGAGACGATGCTTTTGAAAATTACCTTGATTGTCAGACTATTATGAGAAGATAATTTGAAAAGAATGGACGGGGCAAGAGTGGATTCAGAATCGTGTGTAAAATTTGAAAACTGATGATTTTTGAAGATAAGAGGGACAAAATTGGGTGTCAACATAGTTCACACAAACTTTTTCACTTCATCAGGGCACAAGTGTCTCTTGTTCAATAGGAACAGGTCATTCCACCCCTAAAACTCTAGCTTTTCAACCGACAGCTTCATCCCATATTCTTCCTCATCAGCAATGTACCTTCCACATACCTTCTTTTTCTCTTTTTTACTCTTCTTTTTCTTACTCCCTTTCATTGAAGACTCATGCTCAGAACCATCATCAACCTTCCTTTTCTCACCAGTCTCTCCATAATTTTCTTCTTCTCAACCACTTTTTTCTTTCCCTCAGCAGCAACCATTTCAGCGTCACTAGGACAAGATTCAACAGAAGCTTATGCAGGCCTTAGCTCTTCTTAAATTATTTTGAACAATTTGCTCTCTTTTTTTCTACTCTTGGGAAGCAGACTTAGTAGTCCTTTTCTTTAAATAGATCAGGGGTACGTCATTATCATGTTCCTCCTGAACTTGAGAAGATTCATTGACCACAGAATGACCTGCTTTGTGACCAGGTCCTTGATGTTTTTCTTATAAATCATCCTCATTTTCAGGTACCACATTTGTGGCTTTATCGACGGTAGACGAACCAACAGAACTACCAGGTTCTTCTGTCGAAAACTTTATGGTCTCAGCCCCCCCATCTCCTTATGTTATTTCTTAAGGTCAATATCAGGGGGTTTTGTTGATGGAAGAGGTTCATCCACGAGGGCCTCTATAGTTTCTGCTTCTTTCACTTCCACTTCTACCTAAACGATTTTCTTGAAATACTCACTTTTCTCTTCCCCTTCTCACTAGTATCATCACTCTTTTCTTTTGATTTTTCTTACCAACTTACTCATCAACATACTCATTTATCTCATTCAACATCATCACCCACCTATACATTCTCATTCTCTTGACTTCTCTCGCCAACTTCTATAGCAACATACTCAACTATTTCGTTTCCTACATCATCACCTAATTCTACATTTTCCACTTTCTTCCTACTTCCTCCAACATCTTCTTGTTCATGCAATTCTTTTTTTTTTCGTTTTTTTGCAATAGTTGAACCTGGTTCTAAAGATTCAAAAATTAAAAAAGTTTTAAGTATCAATAGTTACTTCTTGTTCTTGCATTGGTGAACCTTGTTCCCCCTGGGTTGATGCTTTATACTACTTTGCAATTTCATCAAGCCTTTCTCGCATAAAGACCTTTACCTTTTTTTTGTCATTTGCTTCAATCTTTCATCCCCTGGTTTATGCGTGTCTGGAATGTTTGTACTGAAGGTTTTTCTGAAGCTTGTGACCAGGTTTGGTATCTTTTAATTGGTGGACAAATCTTTCATAATCTGCCATGGTTTGGGGTTGGTTTATAATTTTTAGGTCTGAATTTGGCTATGGATGAGAGAAAGTGTTGAGATTTCTTGTGTAAGTCGGTTTAATTTATGTGGGTGAGGGGTTAAAGTCATTTGGCAAGTTTTTTTAATGGTAATTATGATTTATTGGAAAGAAATCATTTGAAGGGGAATAGCAATGTAAATGTCGTCTAGAAAGGGGTTGATTGCACAATTTGAAGTTCAAAATTGATGTATTTTGGTGGTTAGCTCATTTCTAGTTATGGGAGTTAATTTTTGGAAGTTTTGTAGAGATAAAAAATAAATATGAACTTATAGAAATTTAGGCACTAACCTAAACATACGTTGAACCTAGTTCATCACTTTTTCTGTTCCTATAAACATCTTCTCAATTAAAAAGGACAGCATCAAAAGAACTTTTGTGAGATAGACCTGTAAGCACAAACGTATACAAAGTACAAGTATAGAAAGAACATGATAACCAAGTTCCACACTGTCACTGATCTTTTCTAGCCAATCAGTCGGGGTGGTCCTTCAATCTGCATGGACCAACCTAAACTCCAACTTGTTATTCTTAAATTGAATTCTATTCAAGGCTGTTGTGAGGATGTCAGTTATTTGTTCCTCGGCCCTGCAAGTAAACATAATGATCAGACACTTTTCAACTTTTATACTTAAAACGTGATGTCTGACAACAATGTGTTATGTTCTCTTATGAAGGACGGGTTTCTTGTATATGCTCACCACACTTGTGTCGTCACACTATATCAATTACATAATGCCAAAATCTTCCATTGTTGCTTAATCCACAAAATTTGCGTACAACATGATGCAGCAGCTACATATTCAGTCTCAGTGTTGACATGGCCACTAATTTTTGCCTCTTGGTAACCCAAGATACACGGCGTGAGCCAAGAAAATGAGACGTCCGAGTAGTACTTTTTCTGTCCACCAAGTATCCTGCATAATCAGCATCAGCAAAGCCCACTAGGTTGAAATTTACTCCTCTTGGACATCAAAGGACCATTTAAATAGCTTCAGGTTTTCTCCTTGCTAAACCTGGTTCGATCTTTTTTCCTGTTCACCATCATGCATACCTTTTTCAGCCACATTATTTGATTCATGAGATGTTATTACACACTTTTTCGACACGTAGAGTTTATTTAGTTAAACACTTGTTAGCTTTTCTATGTGATGAATTATGTAGAAATATTCCCTTATCAGTTCATACACCAATCTTATCCAAAACTTATAGAAGCCTTTACTCGAGGAATTGGCGCTCAATTAAACTGTTGCGCACCATTTTTTAGGCAACGTGAGCTAACTTCAGCAGAAACGAGGAGAAGATGAAAGGTTGTATTACCATTATTGTGCATACAACATTTTCAACCAATTTCTTTATGGTGAGTGATGCTTGTCTTCCTACCCGAAAATGATTCATAAGGAGTCTTCTCTAAATAGCCTTATGAGGTTAAAAACAGCATATTCCCAATCTATCACATGGCCATGAGGTATATTTGCCAATGGAAAACGTTTATTTATTTTAGTTTAAAAGGCAAGAAAAAACATCAAACATACTGCATGCCTCCTTAAGCTTCCAAGGTTCTGTACTAGGTTCTTTTGTTGTTTTTGTCGTTAGTTCACAACATGTTTTAAATCAAAAGAACCAGTTCCATCACCTAATTTCTTAACAGTTTCGATCATTCTAAAAATTAATTCGGAACTAAGGAATGAATTTTATCATGGATCACAAGGAATTTGTAATTTACACTTATTTTAAACTATCAACAAAAACTCACAAGTTTTTTGAACTGGGAGAGTGACTTACCTCAAATTTAATGATTTTACTTTTACTTGCAACATGTCGCTCTGCCTTCAATGAAGACTATTGGTGAGAGAACCTAATTAATATCTTCATAATGCTCTAAGCAACCATTTTCTTAAACTTATTTTGGTTGCTCCCTCTCACCTTAGCCAGGAAAACTCAATCAAGGGTTAGTTTTAGGAATCTAAACTAGACTGGGTCCCTTTCTTTGGCTAAATGGATAAATCAAATCTCTTTAATTTCAGTATAGGAAAACATATTTCTTATTCTTTTAGACAACTCTTAATAAACCTGTGAAACAATCTTTGCAATGTCCAGTTTTACCATAATGTGTGAACAGTCTATTCTCAGCTAGTCCAGCATACTTGCTCTTTTGATCCATTGGAGGCACAGGTTTTTGGTACCAAGACCTCTCCTATTTTAATTGTGGTGGCAATTTAGCTAGTTAAGAGCATTAGCCACTTAATGTTACCAGTGTGGTCAAACTTAGTCCTATCCAATTTTTCTTGAAACGGTCTGTTTCCTTCAAGTTCACAACACATACTTTCTTTAGTGACTTTCAGCTCTGCTTCAGCGGACACTTGATCCTCACTAATTACTTGCTTCCTACTAGACTCTTCTAGCATAAGCTTTTCGAGTTTAAGTGCTGCAATGGTGTTTGCAATCTAAAAAACCTAGTTCTTGAGTTTTTCAAAATTAATTTCAAGTTGTGTTTTTTTAACTTTTTAACTTTTATATTTTAGATCTTAAGCTTATGAAATTGGACAAGATTTGTCTCTTTCAACACTTATACTTTCAAACTCATCAATTAAAGTAAGCAGAAGAACGACAGTTTCTATTTAGAGTAAGTGCATTTTTTCTTATTGTAGAAAAACTTACATCATGGGAGTTGTTTTTAATCTCTGAATCACTCATTGCTATGAAAGTTATGGCAGCTTCTTCACCATTATCTTCTTTACTATCATGATCATTAGTGTCTACCCAAATAGCCATGTATGCTTGCCTTGCAGCTTCCCAAGATGCTTCATCTTTAATCCTAAGCCTACCACCTATATGTGTCCTTGTCTGGTCCTCCTTCTATTCTTTCTTCCTTTCTGGACAATGTTTAGCAAGGTGATACATTCTACCGCATCTGTAGCAGCCATTGAACGATTGGTTATCAAGAGCCTTATCCTTGCCACCTTTCCTAAAGTTGTTTTTTGCGCTTATGACATAATCTTGAAATATTTGTCATGAGAACCATCTCATCGTCATCACCTTCATGTTCATTTCTTGCACTAGCATTGATGACCAGGTTCTTGTCTTTCTTACATTTTGGCTGAGCCTGTAATTGCATCTTTTCATATAATTTTAGATTCCCAATCAGCTCATCCAATATCATTTTGTTGAGGTAATTTTCTTCCTTAATGGTTGTTGCCTTACCTTCCCATGACTGTGGTAGAACACACAGTATCTTACAGACCAGGTCCTCCATTAAAAAAATCTTACCCAAAGATTTTAACTCATTGGTGACTATGGTAAACCTTGTACCACGTCCTGAATCAACTCACCTTTCATCATAGAGAACTACTCATAACCCCTCATTAGCAGCAAAATTCTAGATTTCTTCACTTGTTATTTCCTTCATGAGCAGTCTGAAGCATATCACGGATTTTCTTAGCAGTCGTGCATGCAGCTGAGGTTTTCAATGTGTCGATTATATATTGTGTGTAGAAGTTCTTGATAAGCAGAAAAAATCTTCACCAGTAAGGACTAGGAGAGTCCTTTGTATGACAATGTATGAGAATACTTTCCTTGTATGAAAATGTCTCCTACACAATATTTTCCATCTTGGACTCTTGAGAATATTTCCATATATTTAATAATATCTTTCAAGATTTATTCTAGCTGGCACCAAAGGCTTTTAGGGTTTAATCACCGCTCTTTAGGTATGCGTATTCGCACCATAATTTAGTCCAAATTATTTTAGGATTGTGAACTTCGATGGTTCCCAGAACTTTCCTCCGCAGGAGGTCCTTCTCCTACTCCAGCTAGGAAATTGTTTCATTCACCTTGTTCCTTTATGAATCAACACTTAGATCAATAACAAGGACTAGGTCCATACATCATTCTCCAACATAGTAATTTAACATGAATGCAAGTGAGTTTATTCGAGCTCATACAACATTTGTTATAAAGATAAAATATAAGGATTAAAGAGCTTGCTAATCATCAATACATAAATAAGCCCTTTTCAACTTCACACCAACAAATATAGAATGACATGCAACATTTGTTATAAAGATAAAACATAAGGGTTAAGGAGCATGCTATTCATCAAAACATAAATAAGTCCTTTTCAACTTTGTCCCAACAAATATAGAATGAGAAGAGCGTTGAAAATTATAATTTTAAAAATGATATTTCATGAGTTACTAAGTATTTTAGCGATATAAAAGTAAAATACTTGGTCAAACTAAAAGTACATATAAGCTCAAATAATCATAAGTTATGAGTGACAAATGTATGGGTTATGGTTGATTTTGACTTATAAGCACTTGGCTTATAATCACTTTTGGTATTTACAAAACGTGTAGATAAGACAAAAAGTGGTTATAAGTTGGTCAAACCAACTTATAAGCTTAGCCAAACATCCTCTTAGTTCTTTTTTTACCATCAAAACTCATAAAATGATGAGAAATTTATACTGCCTGAATAATGGCTAGATCACTTAAATAAAAATTGGAGTCATTTTCTATATATTTCAAGCATATTGTGTGTATAATGCGTGTTTAATCTGTGCATATCAATTAGAACAACTATTTCTATAAACTTCCCATAAGCAATCGTACTTGTCAACAATTACATCTAACTTTTATGAACAATAATTGTAGCTTTTTCCTACTCTACTTAATTAAAAAAATTCCAATTGTTATCAAGTGTGTATATGTTTTGCGTTCTCCTTATTATTCTCGATCGTTCATTAAAAAAGGAGTAGACAAAACAAAAGCATTGATCCACCAGATCGAGAAAAGAAAAACAAAGGAAACCTGTAGAAAAGTTTAACACATGATCATTTTCCTTCGCACTTATTATATTAGGCTGTTATAATTAAGTGAAATAAGAACCAGTGATGTAGCCAGAATTCTCGTCAAGGATGTTCAAATAATAAAGGGATCAATAATCTTTTTTTTTTTCAAAAATTGGGAGCACCAAAATTTCTATCAAGCTAGATAATATTTAGTTAGACAATAAAAATGTGTGCAATAAAATTACTATTTTATAAATCAAACTAATATAAAAGAACTTAACACAAGAAATTAAAGTGAAATAAAATGTTAAAAAAATTTGCACTACGCAATGATACATTTTATCTGATTTTAACACTATTTTTTTAACAAAAAAAAAAGTAAAAGTAACAGCAACACATTGACAAATACACAAACAACAACATAAAATATTATTTAATATAATACTAGTTTTTAGTGTACGTGCGTTGCACGTGTATTCAACGATAAAAAAATATATAATAAATTAATTGTAATCAAGAAGAAAGATGTTTGTATCATAGAAATTGATGTCCAGATAAAGATAATATTTTTACAAAGAGATAAAAGAATTATGAAAATTATGTAAAATATTGATTAACCTCAAGTAATACTTAAACTCCAAAGACAACACTAAGTAAAGACCAAGATTTTTTATAAGTTTAACTGCTAATTAAATTGCACTTTCAACCTTTCAGTCTTGAGTGTGTAAAACAACATCCGTTGATGGATAAACAAATGGTTATAGGCACAATACCAATGCATAGGATCAATTATGAACTCAAATTCTACATATTATATTTGATTATACTTGTATATCTTCCGCCATTCTCCATATTCTACTTGTAAATTGTCATAATAGTTTTTCCTAAATATAAAAATAGATAACACACACAAAAAAAAGTTGCCGGAAAAAGGGATGGACGTAAAACTTTTGTGGGTGAAACAAATTGAAAACGTAACCACATATTTGTGTGGGGCGGGTCGATAATTATGGGGTGATAATATGGTTATATACATAGAGTTATGCAACTACACATTGAGTAATGTAACTATTACGATTCTCAACATCATAATAGTGTAATGCTTCAGAAAATGGAAGCACACAAAAAAAGACTCCTAGTGTGAGATAACCTACTTCTCATAACAAAAGTAAGGGTATATTGAAGAATACTTGTTCGCCTATAACAGTAACTTACCGTCAGTAAGTGATAGACTTACAATGATAATTGGATTAAGAAGGAAAAATGTACAAATCATAGACCACATAAGAGAAGCTTTTGGAGAGGAGTCATGCATGTTCTATTGTAGCGTTAATAGGTTTTTTCTCCCTTTGAAATCTATTTTACAACAAATATTAATTGTGCTTACAATCGAAGTAGCAAAATCAATTTGGAATTAAAAATTGCAAAAGCTAGTCCTTGAACACCATGACAAAGGTCAGAAAACTTCCCCAGATTATTATAGTTATAGATTTATGAGAAAATTTAAAATTCTTGAAAAACTATCTTGTACCTAAACAATACGATGTAGCTTATCATATGCCCAAATTTCTTCATGAGAGTGAAAGAATGAATCAGAATAGTGATAGTCTTTATTGGAAACATCCACAATTGATAAAACTATTTTGAAAAGCACAATAGAATCAAATATTATAATCGGAGAATAAATAATCAAAATTGTACTTGGAGACGATTATTAGTAGGATCAAAATATACTTGGCCGCAAGGATTTAAAAGAGAAGACCTCTACAAAGTTAATCTTGTCTTCAAAGATTTATTCAACGATATCATGTCTTTGTTATCATCTCGATCTGTCTTCCAATATCCAAATTAAACAATTCATGTACCTGGAGAGCAAATTAAATAGGATTAGTAACAGCAAAACAATTCCAAACTTAAAATAAAAAATAGACAAAATAAATTCTCTTAGTTTATATTATAGTATTGATGGTAGAGTCACATAAACAAAAGACTCCTATTAGTAGTCAAAATCAAACACGTTAATGTATATAACAATATACTCCTATTATGATACATTGATTATTGTCAAAATTTCCCATGAGACTCCTTAATTAGCTTAAATTGAAACTCAAGTGCTATTCCAAACTCCTAATATTAGACGAAGACCTGAATAGATGAAGGAAAGGTTTTTTGAAAGTTCCATACCTGCTGGTAATTTGTCACATGTTCTTGGTCCACAATGGCTCTTTGTCTCTTTCATCTTCAAGGATTTTTAATAACATGAGCATCCCTTTTTCGTTTCCATGCAAACAATCGCAAGAAAAAGAAGAGTAATTGAATGAAAATTTATCAATTGGTTGATTTCCTTAATCGTAAGGAAGTTGACAAAGATCTGTCAAATTTTGACGAATAATTCGTAGTTAGTTGTTAATCACGGCAAGGAATTGAGTACCAAGAGGATAGCATTAATTAATGTTAAATAGTATGTGTAAGGAAATTTTGAACCCAATTATTAGGAGTACGTACAACACAAGGAAAGGATTAATAACCAATATTTTAGATGATATAAAAATATTAATTTATTAGGTTAAACGTGAAATGACTATTTTGTCAATTATAGAATTTTTTAATGAAGGGTAAAAAAGTCGGGTGACATTTTACTAGGGCCTTCATGCTTTTAATATAGTACTAGTTTTAGTGTACGTGCGTTGCACGTGTCATCTTGCTTAAAAAGTTTAAATTTTATATGTTAAAGAGAGTGGATATAACATTAACAAAGAAGATAATATAGACATTTAAAATTTATAGGAAAAACAAATCAAAATACACATTGTCTATCAAAGCACACACACTGTCTGTAATGTATCCGAGAGAAATACTCATATGATACAATACATAGTTTGACAAACATAAAAGAAAATAAAGAAGGTTATAAAAGTCCGGTGCTTATGCATCATTTTCAAATATTATATGCTATTTGTATTATAATTAAAACTAAAATGGGATTGGTCATCCAACAAAATAACTACAATAAAAAAAGAGGAAAAAAGGACCTCCACTAAAATGGTTTAATTTAGAAACTAAAGAAAAATGAAAAAGAGTAGAAAATGGTGAACATGTATGACATAAGAAGGGGAATTAAGAAGCTTACAAAGTATTTCATTGATCAAAACTCCAGAAAGGCTTTTGCGAGGGCTCTATAGGGTTTCTCTAGCCGTATAATCATTCTTTGTTCACACAATTTATTGCTGAAACTCAAGAATGCAACGTCCAAAACTTTATCATCAAAAGCAAGTGTTTGTGTGTGTTCAATGTTTAAACATCTAGAATACGAAATAAATACTACTCCAATTGTATTTATTGTTGTGATGTTATCAACTAATTATCATTGTCTCTGGAATTATTGCTTATCTCCATTTTAAATCTTTTATGAAAACCAAATTCCTTGTTAAAAAAAATTAACCTACTTTTCCTAGCATTCTATTGTTTTATATACTCTAAATGATAAGACCCAAAACGCCAACCATCAAGAGCCAAGCTTGAGAGCACAAAGAGTACCGCCGAGGCCCCCGAAAGCGACTTAAAGATCATGCAAAGGAGCGCCAAGGGAGGAGGAGCATCTAGGCCATGGAACGAGGAGCCTAGGAGACACATTTCGGCGCGTTTCAAGTGCCTAGGAGAGTAGGCGGACCGCCTAGTCAAAGGGGCGGCCGCCCACTTTTGGAACACCCTCAGGATCCTTGGCCGCCTAGTGCAGGGGCGGACCACCAAGGCTTAGTAGGCGGACCGCCTAGAGGAAACAGGCGGGGCGCCTAGTGACTGAGCAAGCTGCGGGTTCTTAATTTTATTTGCTATGTTTTGGACGACTTTAGCCCTACGTGGCCTTTATTGTTTTAACCCACTTTAGGGGTATTTTTGACATTATATTAGGAGTGTGGAACACCTATAAATACCACACTTAGTCATTTATTTCATTAGCTAGTTTTGGAGATAGAATTGAGAAGATAGAATAGGCGTGGCCTTTCTTGTTGAAGCGTTGACTTCATGTATCTCTTATGTTGAATCCATGGTGGATCTCCGCTAGTGAGAGTCCCGTTTAATGGTTCAAGTCTCTTCTCCCTATCGAATCAATCTAATTGTTAGTTTGATTCGTTCTTTTCTTCTATTTCTATTCTCCCCAATCCCTTACTTTCTTGTTATCATTTGATTGTTGCTTCCGCTTCCTTATTACTTGTTTCCGCGTATTTGATTCCTATCATCTTGGTATCAGAGCAAGGCTCCGGTTTCGTTCTTACGAATCCACGTTCCTTGTTCAATCTATCTTTAGTTTCCTTGTTCTTGTTATTGAAAGAAGAAAAAACACAAAAAAATTGAAAAATTGGAAAATACAAAAATTGGTGTATCTTGTTGGATTGGATGATTTTTGTTATGGGTGTTATGGATTCTTGATCCTTGATGAAACCTTGTTGCTTGGGTACCAAAATTACTTGGATTGGTGAAGTTTGAAAAATTGAAACCCTAATTGCCCTTAAACCCTTGATGAACATGTTCTTGATGCTTTTAGCTTTGATTCTTGGGTTGGATTGATGATATAGTGGAAACTTGTTGTTGGGGATTGATCTTCCTTGAAAACCAAACAAATTGGTACCAAATTTGTGGGAATTGAACTAGTATAACACCTACTTTGATGAATCACAATCCTAGTTAAACCCTTGTTGATAAACCTTGGTGTTCTTGGTGTTCTTGGTGTTCTTGACCTCAACCCTTGATTTGATTGATTGTTTGGGTATAATTTTGATTGGGGATTGTTAAAAGGGATCAAAAACAACTTGGGGTATCATTGGATTGTGAAAACAAGTTGAAAACATCGGAATTTGGTGCAAAAAGGGCCAAAAAACCCATTTTCGGACAGTGCTGAGAGGCCCAGTAGGCGGACCGCCTACTCCAAAGAGGTGGACCGCCTCTTTTTATGCTACTCTCTGGATTTTGAGTAGGCGGGGCGCCCCCTTTACAGAGGCGGACCGCCTACTCCTGGAAGGCCTCCGTTTGGCTTCGTTTCGCGTCTTTTTGTGTTCCGTTTGCTTCCGTACCTCTTGGTTAGTGTTTCTAGGGTATTAGTCCTACTTTATTAACACTAATCTTTCATTTCTTAGGGTGTTTGTGTGTCTTGAAAGTCTATACTTAAAGTCGTAGAACTTGCTTGCTTCAAGTGCGCACTAAATTAGCTTCCGTCCATCGAGTCACTTTAACTCCATTCCGAACCATTACTTGGGCGCATTAGTTGATTGATTTTGCCATTGTGATTACTAAGAGACAAGAGGGCCTAGAGTGGAAAAAGGCTTGAGTGGTGAGAACAATAGAGTGTGGTCACAAAAGCCAACGACCTTGAGTGTATACACGAGTGGAAAGAAAATTGAGTGACGTCTTTTGAGTGATACACGTGAGGGAGTGAATTTGTGAGGTCCTTAACTCTTTGATTACAACTATGGCTTCGGATGATGATGATTGTGGAGGATATGACTCATGCGGAGATGATGGAGACTATGGTTCCTATGGTGATGATGATGGGTATTGCTATGACGATTCCGGGAACCAAGGCTCATATGATGATGAAGCGGATCACTATGTTGATTATGAAGATGAAGAAGACTATGGGGCTTGTGAAGATGAATGTGATGAATCTTATGCTCCAAGTCAAGAAATGGAAGTTGGTGACGCTTCAAGGTATGATGATCCTACTTACTCTTCTTGTGATGAATTTGAACATGATGATAGTGACATAGAGAGAATGGATGATGAGGGTGATTATACGAATTGTGCATATGCATCTTCTCTTGGTGTTGCTTATGGTGAGCAAGAGAGTAGTAGAGGACCTTCCATTAGTATGGGAGGTGGTGGTGGTTGTTCCATGGGAAATGGGAGAGTTACATCTTCTAATTCCCATGTGAAGGGTGGAATGAGAGAATTTGCTCTTACCGTGGTTGGAGTGCATTGCTCTAGTCGTGGTGGTAGGAGTGGTGTTAGGAGCTATGGAACCAAGGCGAGAGGCAATTATGGGTTCCATAGTGGTGCTCCTTCCTCGACTTTCAACTACACTTCTAGTGTTGGAAGAGTGACGGGAAGTGGAAGTTGTTCTAGTTTTGTTGCTAGGGGAAGTGGGATAAGTAAGCTTCGATTTGATAGTTATGGGTATCAAGAGGTTCCAAGATCTTACTTGGATGATCCTATACTACACTTGGACCTACGGAGGTTCCCTGTTGAGGTGGAAGGTTATGGAGGGTACTTGCTCAAGATTGGTGGCACCGATGCCAATTGCATTAATACCTCGGTGGTTGATGAGCTAAGGCTACCTTGCTATGCCTTGAAGGATCCTTATGACTACTACGGAGTGTGGGTTTCCAAGGAAGTTCGGGTGTGTATATCGCATAGGGGATATTGGAATTATATTTGGTGTCACGTGTACCCCATGCAACATTGTCATGTGTGGTTTGGCGAGTCATGGTTGCGAAGCAAGAAGGTGCGATATAGTAAAGTGAGTGATAAGTATTACCTCGGCCAATGCCCAACGATGTATGACTTTGAGCCTATTGGGATAAAGATCAAATCACCTCCTAGTATACCTTCTAGGCCAATGCAAGGGGGGAAAGGAGCAAGAACCTCATCCTATGGTTGAAAGAGTGCAAACGAGAAGTCCTACAATCACAAGCAATGGTGGGACTAGTGCAAGAAAAGAGTTGGCAATTGTCAACAAGGTGAACCCCAAACCCCAAGCTCCAAAGCTAAGTGGTTCACCAACAAAGAAGAAAGAGATCTCAAGTGATGAGTCTCTTAGTCCTAGATTTCGGGTTGATGTTAAAACTCCACCTACTCCGGCTATGGGTATTCTTGGGCCTCGTCCCAACTCACCCGAATTTGAGAGACAAAAGATTGAGAGGAGTAAGGGAGTGACCGGTGACATTCCTCGAGTGGAAAAAGGAGAGGATGTGTTGAGTGTTGTGAGTGGGATGTCACCACCCGAATCTACACCTAACCTTGAAAAGAAAATGAGAGAAAAGAAAGAGGGAAAAAAGAGTGAGGACACCCCTTATTCTAACCTTAACCCTTTATCTTTTTCTCCTACTTTTGTGAATGCTTGTGTAGGTACTCTTGGAGGCCAATCGATGGGGCCTCAATCATGCCCCAAGAAGGATAGACAAGGTGAAGAAACTCTTCAATGTGAGCTTCAAGGTGAAGAGACAAGTCATGACACTTCAAATGCATTGAGTGAGCAAGATGGCCACTCAAAGGTAAGTGATAGCTCGTCCCTTGAACATGTTACTTCCTTGTCTCATGGTAGTGTTGTGCTAACTCAACACTAGTTGATGATTTGTATGATTACAATGTGTTTGCAACTAGTGTAGAGTTGAATGGTCAACTTGTGTGTGATTGTGAACCACTAGTTGAGAGGGAGGGTAAGCCACATCATGATGTGAGCTCGATTTTCATTGAACCTCTCATTAGTGAGGAATGTGTAGTTGACCTTGCTTGTGAACCTTGTTATGACACCCCACCCATATTTGACAAAGGGGAAGATGAGTTGAATGAATACCCTATCCTTTCCCTTGATGAATTGCTTGGTAATGGTGGACCTAGGTGTTGTAGTGAGGTTGGTAGCGACCTTGAGGAGTCCCTAGTGGATGAGATGGACCGAATTGTATTCGATGACTCCTCAAGTGTGGATGAGGACTCTAGTTTTGATGCCTTACCTTTGATGGGTAGTGGACTTGTTTTCACAAACCCTTTGTTTGAAGAGGATTCTCAAAAGGGTGAAGGTGAGTATCAAGCTAGAGAAGAGTTTGGATTTAAACCTCCATGGTTTGGAAAGTTGAGCTCTATAGACAATCCATTGTTTCGAATTGAAGGTGAGGAAGTCACTCTTGGTGTGTGTAAGAGTGTTTCCAAGAAGGGGAGTGGAGTAATTTGATATTAGTTGCCGATTGAACTATTTTGTTTACTCCACCCCACACGTTAGTCACACCTTGGGTGTTGAGCATGCCAAAGCTCGATGTGATGACCATAAGCTTGGAGGTCATAAGGAACCTAGTTGCTTAATCTTGCGTGTTCCTTATCTTATTGATCTCTTTGCTTGGTATGGTAGCGAGTACTTGTCATTGTTAAGCCAAGAACTTGTTGTTTCCTTTGGAGACATAAGCCTTTTGATTAGTATTGATACTTGGCTCTATCATAAAAGTGTGATTTTCACAACACTTGTACTCACTCTTGTTGGACTTTCCTACTCTTGTAGTGGGAAGTTGTGGTGTGTCCTTATTGGACTTAGGGATCATAGGAATTTTAATGGCTTGATCTTGCATATTCTCTATCCTATTGATCTCCTTGATGAATCATGTGTTGAGTATACCCATTGGGATAGCCAAGTGATTATTGTTTTCTTTGGAAACATGTGCTTTATCATTGTTATTGATGCTTGGTTATACCACAAGAGTGTATTTTCCCACACTTTTGCCACTAACCTACTCTTGTAGTGGGAAACTTTGTTTGTGCTTGTTTTGAATGTAGGCTTGATGGTTTGATTTCGAGGACGAAATCCTTTCAAGAAGGGGAGGATGATAAGACCCAAAACGCCAACCATCAAGAGCCAAGCTTGAGAGCACAAAGAGTACCGCCGAGGCCCCCGAAAGCGACTTAAAGATCATGCAAAGGAGCGCCAAGGGAGGAGGAGCATCTAGGCCATGGAACGAGGAGCCTAGGAGACACATTTCGGCGCGTTTCAAGTGCCTAGGAGAGTAGGCGGACCGCCTAGTCAAAGGGGCGGCCGCCCACTTTTGGAACACCCTCAGGATCCTTGGCCGCCTAGTGCAGGGGCGGACCACCAAGGCTTAGTAGGCGGACCGCCTAGAGGAAACAGGCGGGGCGCCTAGTGACTGAGCAAGCTGCGGGTTCTTAATTTTATTTGCTATGTTTTGGACGACTTTAGCCCTACGTGGCCTTTATTGTTTTAACCCACTTTAGGGGTATTTTTGACATTATATTAGGAGTGTGGAACACCTATAAATACCACACTTAGTCATTTATTTCATTAGCTAGTTTGGAGATAGAATTGAGAAGATAGAATAGGCGTGGCCTTTCTTGTTGAAGCGTTGACTTCATGTATCTCTTATGTTGAATCATGGTGGATCTCCGCTAGTGAGAGTCCCGTTTAATGGTTCAAGTCTCTTCTCCCTATCGAATCAATCTAATTG
This sequence comes from Petunia x hybrida, assembly GCA_037355625.1. Classification (NCBI taxonomy): domain Eukaryota; kingdom Viridiplantae; phylum Streptophyta; class Magnoliopsida; order Solanales; family Solanaceae; genus Petunia; species Petunia x hybrida. Next base: position 373,666 of record JBBBVM010000450.1, read on the forward strand.
TTAGTTTGATTCGTTCTTTTTCTTCTATTTCTATTCTCCCCAATCCCTTACTTTCTTGTTATCATTTGATTGTTGCTTCCGCTTCCTTATTACTTGTTTCCGCGTATTTGATTCCTATCACTAAACAACTGAAAAATTACTTCCTTCCATTGTCCTTTTCTTTCAAAAAGTTCTATTTTCTTTCTTATTTTCTAAACAAAGGACTGGCAATATTTTAAACATAATTTGTACTTTTTGGATTTTCCCACTCTTATAACTTAGGATATGATTTGATTTCACATTTCAAAGTCTAACGCTTATAAGTTGTCTTAATTATGCTTTACTTTAACAATAATTTATGATAGAAAGGTTTAATAAGTACCCACTATTTCTCCACTTCTGTAAAAATCTATCATAGCACAATGTGAGTTTATAGATTTCGACTTGCATAAAGTTTCTATACAATGATATATTAACATTCTAGATGTCAAAACACCAAGAGTCTTTTTACTTTCATCCAAATATTGAAATTGATGCCTTTGACAAATAGGTATTTATGTCTTTATTAAATTATTTTTGAACCTTATCTTTCATTATACAGTGGAAAAATATATCTTTTTCTTCTTTTTAAATTTCTTTCACAGGTTTAGATACAATAAGAAATTTAATTCTCCCCTAGCTTTTGTTAGAAATCAAAAGCTTTTTTCATATTGCTAATTGTAGAAAGGTTATATATATGTGACAAATCATTTCATAGAGAAACAAATCTACGATAGTTAGTTCATTGAGAATGAAATATACAATTGAAAAAATAACATAACTTTGATGAGAAAAAACAGCTGCAATGTATTTATCAGATTTTCATGCACATGTACCAAATCAATAATTTAGCTATTCCAAAAGATTACTAAAAATTATAAATATTATGAATGGATAAAATAACAAAATCTGAGAAAAAGTATAATTCCTTGAAAATGATGAATTAACGTCAAACCGAAGTCCAGCCTTATTGTGACTATTGTAGTATATTTGATTAGTAAAATATAATTAAGAAATAGAAACTAAATAAGAATTCTGTAACATTACCCTCCTTATCTCCACTAAATCAGATTAAATTTGATTATTAAACTTGACCTGCAATTGTCATTCATGTACTAAAGAATTTTTATCACAAATTTTCTCAAAACGGATCTACTTATTTGACAAAAATATTAATATGAAGTAAAACTTGTATTAATATGATTAGGAGAACGAATAAGTGAACTTTCACCTGATTTTAAAGTCCTAACTATTAGGATAACCTACAATATGGTTCAAATTAAAAAAAAAAAAAAAAGTTTTAGAGTGTGCATCGAACAATAGCAAGTCCAAAGTTAAATAGGAGGAAAAAAAAAGGACAATAATGAAGAAGTGTCGAACTACCATATACCTTAATTGTTGCACGATGGTTACCCTCAATTACCACTTTCATTTAACCAACAATATATGACCATCAAACAGCAAGAAAAATGGAGGTAACTTACATAATCTTGTGATAAACCGAGTAATTTACCAAAAGGGTTTCAATAATCAAAAGGAAGTGAACAAAATATCGCAAAACCAAAATAATGTAACACGCCACAAAATAATCGCAAAACCTATCACTAAGGACAAGTCATACCTCAAAGTTCAAGTTCTTCTTTTTGTAACTCAAACTCGCTGCTATTTCTTTAAATATAAAATATTCAAAAAATTTTTATAGTGGAATTGTTTCATTAGACGTTGATTTAAAATAATACAACAAAGTTCATAATCTAACCTAGTTTTACAAACTAATTTTTATCATTCAATGTGTTAAGTTTTTGAACAGGGTCATTCCTATACATGATCATGTAACATTGAATACATTCTTTTCGTTGAGCCTTGAGGGATAGAAACTCTACCCTTATCATTCAGTTCTCAAATTTTTTGATGCTTTGAGCCTTGAGGGATAGAAACTCTACCTTATCATTCAGTTCTCAAGTTCTTGAAGCATCAAAGACCTTCTCTAAAGCTTCTTTATTTATTGAATACATTTAGGATCCTGCAAAGAAAGACACGAGAAAAGTAAGTGAATTGAAAATTAGACCACTATCACCAAAATAATATGAAGTGCAAAAAGCATCAAAGCCAGAAAATATAGGCAGCCGACATGTTTAATAAACAAAATAATAGGTTGTCTTGGTTATCACTTTATATTACATAATTGTCGGTTGCAGAACCACGTATAGAAGAGTCCTATTTGAACTTAAATGTTTAAGAGATACTCAATTAGAGATGGACTCCTATTGTGAACCAAAATCCACGTAAGAGGAGAAAACAAAGTCTTATTCGGCTTACTAAACATTAGGGTCCTAGTTCAAAATTTTTTGGCCTGTATTTTTAAGAGACAAATTATGGTAGGAAACCAATTAGGGGAAGTTTGGTTCCGTATGCGTTTTTATTAAGAGAAAGTTAATGGAAGAAAACCAAATACGGGAACTTTGGTCCTTATTTTATGGAACTACAATTGAAACAATAAATTCCTAGTTATTAAGCTAAATCATATAGGAAAAATAATTAAATAAATTAAATTTACAATTTGTCCAACATAAAACCCCTTACGGAGGGTAAAAAAGACGAATGACATTTTACTAAGGCCTTCGTGCTTTTATACATAATATAGATATAGATAGATAATTTTTTTTTTTTTTTTTTTTTTTTGTTCTCTTAATCACCTAATAACATTCATAGCACATATCCGAGCATGGGTATAAAAACCTTGATCAATTCGAACACATGTTTCAATACCTAAACTTAACAACTGAAAAGCTAAGCATACTTAACATCTTCAGAATCCAGATATTTAACTAGACATCCACAAGCTATCATACCATTTCTAGAGGAAATGATAGTTACTATTTGTATAGAATTCATAGGAAAGAAACGAGACAGACACATGTTTCTTCACTTGGCAAGCATGGGTTGCTGAGCCTGACTCTCTTGTTGCTGCTGATAGTTGAGTGGCCTCCTGAAGAGCATGATGTGTGGCTCTGGGCGATGAATACAATAGTGCACCCATCCTCTGCTCTGCTGAACTCCAATTGCACGCCACTCGTTTTCAGAGAGAAGACGATTTTTCGGAAGCAATTTTGCAACATCAGGAGGAAGTACAACATGCCTGTACTCATAGGTGTCATCAAAGTACTTCTCAGAATACTGGATCTGTCCCATTTTCACTTCAAATTAACAGTGTGTGTCTGCGGTCGAGAATGAGTGGAGTGAGAAATGAGAGGGTAAACAAAAAGGGGGAAATATTAGTGCTTTTAGATAGATAGATAATTCAGCCACATACACAACCAATAAAACCCCCGCATAAACAAAAGCATAACATCAATTAAAAGCGTTGCATCAATTAAAACATGACAATATAATGATTAATGGGTAGCTTTAAAAAAGAGAAATAATAATACCTCTAAAGAAAATAGCAGCAAAGAGGATTGTGTTAAAAGTCCCATCAAAAGTAGCTTCGACAATGGAGATTGGGGATTTGGCTTTGGCAAAAAGAGTGCCCTTTGCTTTTCACATTTTGGTTACAAAATTTCGTTTCTGGAGTAGGGTTTTGTTTAGTTAGCAAATTCAATTGGGTAGGATATAATTTATTTATTTATTTTAAAAAATGTGAGCCAACGTCTGGTTTGTATTTGGAATAATAGACCCGTCACAACAAAATTCCCAATGAACTAACTGAAGCAAAATATATATTTGTGATAACAGCGGGATTCAAACCTGCGACCTAGAACTCAAATCGAACAACCTTCATCGACTGCACTGTTTTGCTCTGTGTTAAGGTTGCTCATTATTAAATATATATCAGTTGTTAAATAATACTTGACCTATATTTTTACATGGTATAATTTTTCGATGAAGATTGTTCGCCTAACCACCTTATGGTCCATGTAGCTCGGCCCCTGATAAGAATACGGCAATACATATGAATAATTGGTTATTATTAAAAGCTCAAAATTAATATACAAATATATGTATGTATTTATTAATTGATTATTATTAAATTCTCCCAGATAAAGAGAATGTGATAATTGACTATTACACTCTGTTTGGATCATTGTTACCTATTGTTTCATAATGTATTGTTTTGTATTGTATTGTATTGTATCGTACTGTATTATAAAAACAATGTTTGAATTGATTGTATTGTTTCCCGTTGTTTAGTAACATTGTTATTGTTTGTTTTGATTGTATTGTATTGTACTGTAACTAATAAGTTTACTAATATACCCTTAGTTGTTCTAAATATTAGATTAAGTAACAAATTTATTTAATATAATTTGAGACAGTCTATATTTACTAGTTTATCACCAACTATACCTTGTAAATATATTCATGCAAATTATAATGAAAATAATAAAAAAATAAGTTAATAATATTAAACATAACAATAAGTTCACACTATTAATAAATATTAGTTCTTTTGATGATGAACTTCATGGATACAAGAGAACAAATAACAAAAGTGTCTTCATATATTTTGTATCAAAAAAAAAAAAAAGAACATATGGCTTGTAATTAATGAAATATACTAACTCAAGTTTCACGTTTTTGCTCTGTAATTAATGAAATTAAGAATTATACATTAAATAAATTAAGATAAAATATTTAATGTAATCACATAACAAGATGGCTTGTGAATCTGAAGAGGCAGGGAACGTACAAAGTAATAAGAGAGGCAGGGAACATACTGTATTTTGAGAAGAGGGGAGATGAGGTCAAAATAACTATTTGGGTGTATTTAAATAAGGAAATAGGGTAGAAGGTAAAATAGGATTATAAGGTTATAATTAAGGACATGATGGGAAAGTGTAAAAGCGTAACAATGCAAAACCACCAAATCGGTTGTAACAAAAAGTGGGTCTTTTCATTGTTAGGTAACAACGGAACTTAACAATACAATACAACGAAATTAAAGTAACAACCAAAACAAACATTGTAATCATAATAACATACAATACAATACAATGGGTAACAATGATCCAAACAAAGTGTTAAGGAATACAGTGAGATGAATATCCTTATACTTTAAATATAGATGCATTCGAGCTTTAAAACTAGAGAAATTCTCTATAAAAACTCTTTGTCTTTAACGGTTTAATACGAACAAATTCGCGATGTAAAGGTAAAACTTACCACGTGAATTTTAATGGTTAATATGCTTTTTCTTTTTTACTTACTATGATTAAATAATATCATAGAGGTCATGGATTCAAGCTATATAATTAAACACAAGTATTAGGGTAGGCTGCATACAAAATAACTTTTGAGTACGGTCATTTCTCGAACACTGCGTGAGCAGGATGCTTTGTGCATTGGGTTACCCTTTTTCTATGATTAAATAATATCCATTTTTACTTCAGTACATCACTTTACCATAATTTGTACTACATATGTTTCGGTTTATATGAACATATTTTCTTTTTAGTTCGTTTAAAAAAGAATGATTCTTTGAAAACAATTTAACTCTAAATTCACAATGATATTATTAATGAGATGATTTATAATCACATAAATACCAATGGTTCATTTTACATCACACATTTTAAAAAATATTAATTTCTTTATTACTCCCTCCGTTCCAAAATGGATGTCATGTTTCGGATTTCGAGAGTCAAATGAGTTCATTTTGACCGTGAATTTGAACATATAATCTTTAAATTTTTTAGAACAATATTTATATATTTAAAAACTACATAAAAAGTACTATAAGTCACAATAATTAATAATTCAAAATATTTAAAATATATATGAAAATATTACGGTCAAAGATAAACTCTTTTGACTCTCGAAATCTGAAGCATGGCATTCATTTTAGAACGGAGTGAGTACTTTATATCAAGTAAAGGAGATTCATATTAATTAAAATGAAAGGAGTATTTATTTATGGTTGTATATAAAAAAAAATTATTGCGGGTAGGTCTCAAATTGATAAAAAAAAACTCTTCCATAAAAACTCATCATCTTTTAAGGGTTCTATGTATAGCAAAATAGTCGAGTGATGCATTGTTACTTATTAAAAATAGAAAAATACAATAAAGATGAGTGTGTCGGCCAAATTTGTACTTATCTTAAAGAAGATAAACGTGGCTGCCGTGCCAGACGACAGACTAGTAGCCAACTAGGATACATAAACCTCTGCTTCTCAAACACCCTTTTGCGTGCTGCATATTCTCTCCTTCCCCAAGCACTCCTGTTGGGTCTTTTCCCCCAGCGCCACCCCCCTTACCCCACACAAAAAACCCTTTAGCGGTGTAGTTGTACCGTACTATTTACTCCATATATATATAACCGTTTTCTGGTGCATCTGATTTTTGTTTAGATTCCCTCTGACCAGTTTTGTTCTTCTAGGGTTTTTTTGTCCTAGTTCTTCAATCTTGATGATGGAAGAAGGTGGATCATCATGTTGTTCAACCACAAAGAAAAGAGAGCAAAGGCAACAACACCAACAAGATAAACCATATAGAGGGATACGAATGAGGAAGTGGGGCAAGTGGGTAGCTGAAATTAGAGAACCCAACAAACGTTCAAGAATTTGGCTTGGTTCTTACTCTTCTCCTGTTGCTGCTGCCCGTGCCTATGACACTGCTGTCTTTTACTTGAGAGGTCCTTCTGCTAGGCTTAACTTTCCTGAATCCATAGTCCGTGATGATGATCATATTCAAGATCTCTCTTCTGCTGCTATTCGGAAAAAAGCTACTGAAGTTGGAGCCAAAGTAGATGCCTTAGAATCTGCTCTTCATGCATCATCGTCTTCCACGGAGTCTAATTTGACTTGTAGTAATTCCAACACTTACAGTGTTGACTTGAATGAATACCCTAATCCAGAGAGCTGTGAAGAAGATAACTGAATCATATGTCTCAAGGTTATGGTGGTAGTTACGGATGATTATTAGATTCATGTTTGGTTGAATATATAGAAATATAAATAATCCGAAGGGATTATATATATTGTTAATATTCACTTTGTTAGTTGTTTAAGAATCGACTGGATTATGAAGTATTACTTGGTTCTTTCTTTCTTTTCCTTCCAAATCCGGTTCTTGATTATGCAATATGCTCAATTTTCTTTTTTCGTTTTAAAATTTTACTGTTCCATTGAATGGTGGTGGATGATGTGGAGGAGCTTGAACTACTAGTGGAGAGATAGAGGGGTGGGAATTGTATCATATCATATCAGTCAATTATAGAAAATAAAAGAATGATGAAGATATTTAAGCAAAGCGCAGCTATGGCCTACTAACATTCAGTTGTCGAACGAATTTTCCTAGCTTAATTAGTTGATAAGAAGATAAGAGAGGGATGGTGTTTTTGTAAATGGGTATTGTTGGTGACATCGTTGGATGAAGTGTGGACAGCACTACCGCCACAAGATGAAGATGGTGAGAAAGTAAGTGGTCCATACAAGCTGAAGAGGAAAGTGTTTTCTATGTTGGTTTTATGTCGATGATGTGCTAGTTGGCGGTGCTTGTTTTTTCTCGATATTTTCTCCCTCATAGTTCATCTTGGCCTTTAATAATAGGAGGATCAATCTTACTGATTACTAGTACTAACTAGTTTAGTGGTGTTGATAAAGAGTCTTTCACTTGATATGTGTCATTTCACCTAATATAATAGGAGTATTAATCTATCACTTAATATGCATCGAATTCGATTTTCACTATCTTGTTTTTTTTATTTCCGCTTTTTCAATCTGCTAAATATTTAGTACTCCCAAGTATTCAAAATGAAAAATAATTGATTTCACAGTGAATAGAAAAGTTAGATTGGTTTGTTTCAACCCGAAGATTAAATTCTTTGAAGTACTGTTCTACTAGGAAGTACTGCTATTTAAGAGAAAAAACTGAGCTAGAGAGTTCTATTGATGTTGTACTATAGTTAGGTTAGATGTCGAGAACTAAAAGATTTCTACCACCGAACGGAAGAGATTGACTGAACGACTATCTACGGCAAGGTTGTAACAAAGTTGTTAGATGCTCTCGAACGGAAGGCACCAAATGCATTTTAAAATATTTCCTAGTTAGGCCTCTATGCCCTAGGGCTCTAGACAGACTAGCGCTGGGCACATACTCGACCAGACGTGTATCTCGAGCTTATAAACTCATAGACTACCGCTGGGCGCATAATTTTCTTGAGCTAGCACTTGAAAAAAATTCTCAAACTAGTCTGTAGCTTTTCCTTTGCACTAACTCTGGGAAAAAGCTCCAAAATTGTCTTTTCTAACATAAATTTCACATACTGCTAGAATATTTATCTGTAGACATTCTTAAATATGGAGAAAATGATCTGTGTATTCAGTCGTATTGGTTCTCACGTGGATATTGGAGTTGTAGTAGAATTGGTACTTCAGATGAAAGTAGATGATTGTGAGGGATAATTTTCACAAATGGTCACATAACTATAGCTTTTATGCACAGAAGTCACATAACTTACATTTCTTACCCAAAAGTCACAACACTCCAAGTATTTTGCAATAAAGTCACAATGCCGGAAAAGTAAAAACCTTCGGTGGATTTTTTTTTTAAATCCCAAAGTCAATATTCTAACCTATTTCTAAATAAAATGGGTATTATTAATAGGACCCGACCCGGACCCGGACCCGGACCCAATACCCAAAATCCATCATCAATTAAATAAAATCCAACATATTTTTTCAAATATTTCACCTCACTTTATTTGCAATTCTCAATATTTAAGCACTATTTATGGGTAGCTATTTGTTATTGTTAAGACTATAAATCATATCATACTAATAAATAAATAAATAAGAGACCAAGTGTACAAGAAAATAATATTTAAATCCAAATGACATACGTCACTTAAGAGAGTATGTGAATTAATATAATGTGCATCAGCCAAAATGAGGTGAAATATTTAGTAAAATGGGTTGGATTTTATTTAATTGATGATGGGTTTTGGGTATAAGGTCCGGGTCGGTCCTATTAGTAATACCCATTTTATTTAGAAATAGGTTAGTATGTTGACTTTGGGATTAAAAAAAAAAAAAAAGATCCATCGGAAGTTTTTTCTTTTCCGGCACTGTGACTTTATTGCAAAATACTTGAAGTATTGTGATTTTTGGGTAAGAAATGTAAGTTATGTGACTTTTGTGCATAAAAGCCATAGTTATGTGACCATTTGTGAAAATTACCCTGATTGTGAGGCATAATTGCCAACTATATTAAACTAAACAAAGTAGTTATATTCGCTAGATTGGTCTGCTATGATGTCATGAATGGACATGGTGGAAAATGATTGCTTATTTAGGCTAGGGGTGTTAATGGGTTGGTGTGGTTCGGGTTTTAGCTCATCAGTAGCGGTATATCGGTTTACGGTATGTAATTATTCAAAACCAATATAGTACCGATAAAAGGTATCGGCATATCGGTTATCGATTGTTAACGGTTCGGTAGTTAACGGTTCGGCAGTGGCGGCCCGACGAACTTTATGGCCTAAAGCAAAACTTTAACGAGGGGCCTTAATTTTTTAATAAAAAATAATATATATAAGTTGGAATTCTATTTTTTTAGCTTTTTGAAATGCAAAGTTATTAATAATTTTTTTTAATCGATTTCTTTTTACTCAATTAATAATTTAGACAATCCATTTAATCTCGCTTGAGAGATTGTTGATATTATATTTTAGATAAGATTTGTTCAATTTAATATAACTTGCCACATATCTTACTTTTTCACTTCAGATGTCGTCTATTTTAACTTACATACTACCTCAGTCTTATTATAAACATCCATTTTACATCCTTTTTTGCACGTCCATTAAGAAAAATGTCTTAATTATTTTTTAGTCCATTAAAAAAAAGACATATTTCTAAACTTGGAAACAACTTAACCCCAAATTTACCAATGTTCCCTAAATGAAATAATTTATATCCACACAAATATCAATGACTTAGTTTAGGCCACAAGTTTCAAAAGTCTTATTTTCTTTATTAAACATTTCTCATGTCAGACAAGTTCATATAAACTGAAATGGATGGATTATATAACTTACCATATTGTCCTGATTTACTAATCTCGAATATCAAACTTAAGTACAATTATTCATTTCCTATATCTTTAATTGCATGGGTAAAATAAGAAAATAATAATTAAGTTTGTATTGATTTCTTAAGGTGACACTTATCTTGACAAAAATAAAAAGAAAAAATGAACGTACATTAAAAAACGAAGGTAGTATAACCTATTATGTATAATAAAAAATGGGGCCCCAAAAAATACGAGGCCTAAAGCGGTGGCTTTACTTGCCTTATAGGAGGGCCGGCCCTGCGGTTCGGTATTATTAGTGTGTCGCTGCGTAGGAGGCTTCCAAGCAACTACCAGCTAGTACGTAACAATAGAACATACAAGCTAATACTAAAGCACAATGGGTCAGGCCTCTGTTGACACCCAATTTTGTCCCTCCTGTTTCAATAGCCATTCTTCAGACGAAACTGCAGTGATAACCATACAATTACCCTCACTCGCCCCTATTCAAAATCATTATTTCGCACAAGCATGCCAATTAGGCTATTTGTAAAGACACTAGCACAAGCTACGACTATTTTACAAAATTCGCACATTCAGTTATGAATTTTCGCAATTTTATTATTTTCGCAAAATTGATCAAAATTATTTTTAAAACTCATAATAATATTTTACATTTCCCTAAGTCATTATAGCATTTTCAAATTAATTTTATAATTTTCTACATATTTATATGTATTTTAAACACATTTATACGTCTTTTTATACCATTTTATACAATATATATATATATATATATATACACACACACACACACACATATACACACATATACACATCACCCCCACTACTTATCCACCTCAACACCATCTCACACCTACGTGGTCAAATCCTGCCACTCCACCAGTTTAATCCAACGGCCAGGAGCATACTTTCCTATTTTAATTACACAAACGACCACCGAAACCCTAAAACCCCCTCATTTTCCCCACACACTCAGCCGCCTCTCCTCTCTATTTCTCTCATCCAAAAACCTAACGACTACACTGTCTATGGCCGATTCCGGCCACCTCCGGCCACCAAAGGCAATGGGACTTAAATTTTCTTACTCCTCTTGTTATCCACTTCAAACCCCCATATTATTGTTCTCGTTTGACCAAAGTTCAAGGATCAACCCTAGCCTCGATTTCGTCTCTGTTATCAAAAAAAAGAGTTTCGACGATGTTCTACTGGGTATTACTACCTTAAGAAGAAGGAAACCTTCACGCATGCGTAATCTAATCGAGTCAAAGTCGATCCAAATTTAAAACGGGTAACCCTTAAATTTCTTTGTTTGATTCTCGAATCTGTGTGATAACATGCCTAAGCTGCCTAGTTTTTCCATAAATTAACATGTCTGTTTGTTACTTGATCAATTAGTTAAGGTAAAATTTCATGATTACTGATTTTTCCTAATACAATGATTTAGTTGAACAATTACTTTGAACTCTCATACCTATGTATAATATTCCCATAGTTTGTGCCCTGGGTCATCTTTGTTAACTTCTATATGCAAAAGTCAGTGAGGGTTGAGGTCTGAGCGTGATCATTTATGTTTCACAACATGCTTGCCCTTTGGTTATGACCAAATACATGACCTCAATGATTATGTGCCTAAAGTTAAAATGGTAATCTGATTTAGCATGATTAAGGGGATTTTAAATTGAGTCAAATAGAATTCTTGATTGAAAACTAGAAAGGAAATTGTTTCTTGTAATTGACATGGTATCAATTAAAGCCTGATCGAAATCTGTTAGGCTAATATATTGATTTTCAAGCCTAAATTAATTTGAGACACTTTTATATACTGACTCTTGAACTTGGCTATGTTATTGCTTAAGGGGAGGGAATTCTACTTATTTAAAATCTTGTTCACCTTAAATATTGGACCCTAATTGATCTATACATGGAGAGTCCACCTAATTGAATCTATTTAATTGTGGGAAGCTCTATTCCCTTGCCTTTTGTGTCCTTCCATTTGAACTTGAATCCCTCACCCCTTTACCTATATAAACTAGTCTTGTTTTCTTTACTACACACAGTTCAATACACGAAATACACAGAATACACACAAAGGCACTAAACATCTGAAAACCTAAACATAATACTTCTCTCTAGTTTCTGGGGATTTTCGCTCTTTCTTATCTTCTCTTTGATCTTGTCCTGAAAGCAATCACCCTGCCCAGGCTTATTTATTTATTGTTGTCACTGAGAAGGTATGACTTTGTTTAAGCAATTCTTACCTTGCACTTGAATTTTTCCATGCTTAAAACCTCTGTTTGTTCTTGCTTATCTTTATGCTTGAATTGCCTAAGTGTGTGTAATATCTATCAAGTTTGCATCTCTATCTGGGCTTCCCTTTGGCCTTCTGCTAACTACTGTACATAGTTTGTTTGGATGGCCTTAAAAGAGCCATACCAGTCTTAATAAACTGCAGGGGATTGAGTTTATAGAGCTCAGTGACTATGTCATGGTTAGTACAAGTCCTTTGAGGCAAAACTATTGGGATCATGACTTATCTTGGTAGTTTGAACCTAATGCCTATAAAAAGGGCACCTACCTGCATTCTTGTCCCCTTTAGAATCCCCCATTTGTGTAAATTTGATTAGGATTCCCTGCCTGTATATGTATGCGGAAGATATCCTCACTGGTTGTGTCGTTTGGCTACATAGGGGCCCTTTTTTCACTCTACCCTTTGCTTGTCTGTATCATACCATGCTAAAAGGATAATTCTGCATGAAATCTAGGTATAATGGCAATAAAAGGCTGAGAACTGTTTGTTCCTAACGTGTCATGACTTTTAAAATTTAATACTGTAACGTTCACCAAGTATTTCATGCGATATCTGAAAATTTCGATAACAGGGGCTTATTGCGTGTTAATTGCCTAAATTTGAATCATCTTCATAAACCAAGACTGCCCCTTTTTGCGTGATTAAGCTGGGCTCAAAATTCTTTTCAAATCTGGCCCATGTCGTGTGTCTAAGCCTATATTTTCCAACTTTAAATCTCTTATACACTAACCTAATAGTGTATAGGGGAGTATAAGTTAGAGGGTCAACTATAAAAATTTACATTTCCTAAAGCCTATTGATATCACCTAACATGTATTTGCATGCCTATATATGTATTACTTATGTGTGGAAACCCATTCTTTGCATTTATATGTTTCGTGCCTCCCCTTTTCGAATATAGCCTATATATATATATATATATATATATATATATATATATATATATATATACACACACACACTCAAAACTGACCCCAAAAATAAAATGGCCATTAAGGTTAGGGCTCGACAATTAATGTCAAGTCACACCGACCCTAAATGGCTAACATTTTATTTCAAAAATAACCCCGATTTGGTTTGAAATAAATTTAAAATATTTTTTCTTCGCAACTGGCTATTTCTGTAAAATTGGTCATTTCTGCAAAACTGTATTCGACATTAGAAATTGCGTAGATAAACTGAATTAAACCAGCCCTTGTGATATTAGCCCCACTGCATATGTGCTTGCAAATATGAGGTCAAATATGCGATTAGACATTGGGCTTAGGTCGTTTCTGCAAATTCAGCAGGCCCAATACTTAACTACTCACTGCTCCTTTAACCTGTTTTGCACAGACGGACCTTTTTTGATTAATTAGTTGCAATTTTAACCTTCATGTTAGCAATATAATTTATAAATGCGATGCATGTTTTATCCATAGCCTTTTTACATCCTAAAATTAATTGCTCGGGCGGGAGCTATCTTTTGTAGGACTTGGGGAAGTGCCTAACACCTTCTTCCCCGAGTCATTTGGACTTCTTACCCTCGAATCTCTGGAATATATTTTTATTACATAAAATTTAACCTTAGACATTTAGGTGACCTAATACGCCTTAGAAAACATATTAGCTGGCGACTCCAATTTCTAACTCAAATGAGTTACCCAGTCAAATCCGAGTCTTGACTTGCTCCGAGTTAAGTAAAATGTGGGTATGACAGCCTCATAAAGAGTAATGACTATCAACAACAATAATAGTTAGAACTTTAACCTATAAGCTAAAGTTGTACAAAATAAAAATCTAAAAGGGTTAATATATTAGTAATAAATAAAATAAAATATATAAAAAATATCTTATCGGTTATAGGTACGATAACGGTAAAGATATATGGATACAGTTACAGTACCGATATTTTATCGTATTAGAAATCAATACCATTACCCAACTGATATATCGTTATACCGATATCGTTATGCTTATCGGTAGCGGTAGCAATTCAGCTATCGGTACTGATTCAATTTTGCACACCCCTAATTTAGGGGTTTGTTAAAAGAGTTTTTGCAAAAAGTTTTAAAAGTAGTACTTTTTTTCTTTTTTTGGTGCAAACACGATTATATTAATATTAGGGGAAATTTGGACATAGGGAGCTTCTGAGAGCTGCAAGGTTGCCATGATCTGCAGCAAACATACATCAAAAAGTAGAAATAGTCCTAGTAGTACATGCACCAGTTAGGTCATTCAAAATACTATCCGAAACATAATTAGAAGGCCTAGCCATTACAAAAAGATTCTTCCTACTAGCCATCCTAACTCCTTCCTTTGCCAGTTGATCTGCTACTTTGTTTTGGTTTGTTCACTTTTGAACATTTGGAGGACTTTATCGAAGAAGTTACAATTGTGAGAGGAGTTAAATTATTCTCACATGCTATCCATAAACCATATCTGATAGCTAGTGGTTCTGTATATGTGTGATTTGCAACAGGAATATGCATGTTTAACCTATGATCCAGTGGCCTTTATTATTTCTAATCACTCCCACAATGCCTCCTTTATCATAAGATGAAGCTCCATCTACATTGAGCTTATAGCTTTTAGGGTTGGGTGGGATCCAGTGAAGGTCAAGGACAACAGTTTTAATATGATTTGAGAGGCTTTTACCTAGAGTGACATATTCCACAGTTCTAGCATTGATGATCTTGTAAGACACATGGTTATTTAGGTTGTTGTGGAGATTGTTGTTTCTGTTAATCTAGGTTTGCCATAAAATCTTATGGAACAGATCTGTCCAGGTGTAGTGTTTCGAAATAGTAGTTGGAGCTATGTTCCTAATATGATCTAGGAAGTGAGAGTTAGGGCTTGTGATGGAAGGAGCTGTGAAAGAGATACCAAACATATTCAATATGTGCCTGACATGGAACAAGAGGTGAAGATGTGGTCAATGTCCTCAATAGAGTCTTTACAAGAGGTGTAGAAAGAAGATATATTTATACCAATGTGTTGGAGGTAGGCACGAGTGAGAAGTCTTTTATAGTAAAGTGTCCACAGAAAAAATTTATTTTGTTTGGGACTTTGAGCTTCCATATCCAGCTGAAATCCAGAGCATTTTCATTTATAGGTGTCATTCCTGTTAACACACTTTTGGAGTTAAACTTTCTATTAGTGCTAGGGACCTAAATAGGATGATCAACTGTGTTGGGGTATATAGGGATGGTGGTGATGTTGATGTGGTCTTTGATTTCTTTTGGAAAAACAAAAGACAGGTTGTTAAAATTCCATCGACCATTGCTAATTTGACTGGAAACTATGAGATTTTGCTCATGTTCAGGAAGGGGGTCTTGAATTTGATTTCTAATAGGAGATTTACAGTTAATCCATGGCATGTGTAAGAAAGAGAAATTTTCACCATTCCCAATTTGCCATCTTATATGATCAAAACAGTATTTTCTGACTTTCATGATATTGCCCCAGGCTCCAGGTTTATTTTTAAGATGTTTCATTCTAGGGCATGTTTTATGATGTTTCTTGATGAGAACTTGTGCCCATAGGGTGCCAGGTGTTGACACCCAATTTTGTCCCGGATTTTAAATAAATGAATAATTATTTTAAAATTAAGTTCAATTTTAAAAATCGCAAGAAAATAGCTAATTTTAAATGAAAATGGCCAAAATTGAAAGTTATCCTTCATTCGCAGCGTATTATATAATTATTTGTTTAATTTAATAAAGGGCTAAATAAGTTCTTAAATTGCAATTTAGAATTGTTTTTGTAAAGCCCATTTAACACAAAACCCAACCCATTATTCAATCTTTCCCATTTTTTTTACATCTCCCCACACACCAAAAACCCTACACTATTCACCAATCTCCCACACACCCTCAAAAACACACACCCTCAAAAACACACACCCTCATAAAAACACACACCCATTAACACTTCAGCGGCGGCACCCCTATTTTTTTTCCTCTCCTCTCACATTACACCAAAAACACCGGACACACTCATTTTGATCACTCTCCCTCATCTTTTTCATTCTCATACACACCCATTACAACAACACACACACAAAACGATTGAACAGAAACAGAGGGAGTAGGGAGTCGCAAATCGGAAACGGGGAAATCAGGGGTTAGGGAATTTTGGTGATGTGGAAAACATCCACCACCACCGCTGTGAACCACCGGAGAAAACAGAGGGAGATCGGGAACGAGTTTTAAAGATCCAAAACTAAAAAAGCAAGGTAACAAAAGGGGACATCGGATGTGACATTGGGAGAGATACAGGAGTATCATAGATAAAAAATCAATGGCGAAAAGGAGTTTCATCGCCTACTCCGGCGACTGGAAAGGCTTTCGTCGCCGGCGATTTCCTCGCTTCTCTGTCTTGTTTCGTCGCCTTGATTCCGCTAATCTTTGCTGAGTTTTGCAAGATTCAGTGGTTATGTCGAGTAATCGATGTGTAACAGGGACGGTGGCAACGACGCCGCTGGACTTTCTCGCCGGTGTCGCTCCTGTCCTCCTCGACTGGTTATTGGTTTCGTTTATTTCATTTTACCAGCTGATGCATATTGCCTGGACAACTTGACCTTATTTTTTTTTTACTGATTTGTTTAGGCATTTGTATTATTTGTGGTGGATTAGTGCACTATTATGGCATTGACTGGGGCCTACTGCCCTTTATGATTTTCTCTTAACTATTGCTGATCACTTTGTTGAGAAATTTTGCAGTTTCCTTGACGTTTGTTGTACCTGATCTTGCACTGATCTTGGCACTTATCACGCTGAACATGGCCAATGAAAATAATCAAATAATTGACTTGAGACCTATGCATTGGATTGATTTGAACTTGATACTACACCGGGCCGATGAAAAAATACGTATACACGTATTGAGGCCTACACAAGGAATTGACGGATAATGAATTGACGGATTTTGAACACGATACTACACTTGATCCGTCCCGTTCCCGTGTCCCTAAAGCAAAAGGCGATGATGAGTGCATTTTAATGCCACGCAAGTTGAATAGAGTAGTGGGTTTGGTGCTTTGGCACGGCGACACGGCCCGGGCTCCGTGTTTGCAACCGTACCAAATCCCGAGCCTCTATTCGACGCGCCATACGCACCTGAGCCAAAATTTTGCAAAACAACCCCCGTTACTATTATTATTATTATTATTATTATTATTATTATTATTATTATTATTATTATTATTATTATTTATTCTATTATTATTATATATATATTTTTCTATTTTTATTATTATTATTATTATTATTATTATTATTACTTTATTTTATTTTATTAATTATTACACTTTATTATCGAACTAATTTAGTTTAAATTTTCCTTTTATTGCGAGGTACATCTTGGCACGAGCAATTCGGGAACGCTTTTGGCTGACTCACGAACGGGAACAACTCATTGCATTAAAGGCATTTGCGGATTGAATCTGGACCCGAGCATTCAGAAATAAAACTTAGGAATTTTAGAAAAATCAAGACTCCCGCGAGTTGATCAATATCACGGGTTCTATCTTTAACTCCGCATTTCTTTCCTTAGACATTTACGTAAATAAGATGTATGAATTATTTTATTTGTCAATAATATCTGATTATTTGATTGATTGCTTTACTTTATGTTCATTGCCTTTTATTTTGAAGTCGTTATTTAATTTATTGCAAACTGGGGCAAATTAGCGAAATGCGTGCAAATTAAAATAGTTTTCATAAACAAGTTTTATTTCAATTAATTATTTTAGATAAATTTTCTAGAAAAGCAAATTTTGCGAATATTTGGAAACCTGCCGGATTAACCGTATTTTACGGAATTTCGGAAGTGCTTTAAAAACCTTCTTCCGAAATTAATAAAACCTCTTACCTTTAGAATCTCTGAAAGACCGTCTTTTTCCTAAAACGGAGTTTTTGCACGCATTTGTTAATTTGGTTCCCTGTTTTCCTTAAATTGGGTGGCGACTCCAAAAAACTCCAAGAGAGTTAGTCCACCCTGTCGATATTCCGGAATTTATCCCTTTTTTCGAAAGGGGTAATTTTTTGGGGTTCAACAGCGTGGCGACTCCGCTGGGGAGCAATAAAGGTTTTGACCATAAAGGTTTCCAATTATTTGCAACTAACATGCTTAATTTATTTTGCTTTATTATATCTGTTCGCTTGTGTGCCACGAAAAGCGTGTCACTACACTCTTATTTGTGCACATATAAACTGGCATTCCGTTCACATTTCCCCCACTCTTGGGAACCTCTTGCATTTGCACCCCAAATATCCGTGAGGTACGCTCATGCGTACCCGCACTTTCTTCCACTAAAGAACCCTATGAAGAGTTGGTACACCGGCGGTTGTCGTGGGAGTAATTCGACTGCGAGGCCGCTTGCCACTCACCTGTTAGCCTCAACCGTTAACCCACTCTTAGAAGGAGATTAGGTCATGCATGCATATAAACCTTAGTTTGGGGGAAGGTTCGGCAGATTTGGTTGGCTTGTGTTTTGGAGATGGCTTGGTGTAGTGAGATCTAAGAGGCAAAGCCCCTGGTGTCTTTAAAAAGATCAGTGGGGTCCCTCTCGTGAATGGCTTTGCGTGTGTTTAGGCCTATGTTGATTATCCAGCTGCAACTTTGTAAAAATTGAAGTATGCTTGTCGCATACTGGGAGAGCGAAGCCCCTGTGTCTTTGAATGACCAGTGGGGTCCCTCCTTGGAGACCAGTGCGGTCTTGGCTACCCAGGAAACTGAGAGGCTTGATTAAAGCCGAGGACCAGTGAGGAGCCCTATGAACAAGGTCGGTGAGCCTTGCAAAACCTATGAAGCTGAGAGGCTTGTCTAAAGCCGAGGACCAGTGAGGTTTTATTTTGAAAGGCCAATTGGCGCCTTTCATGATTTGCAGTCTGGTATTGTGAAGGCAATTGGAAATTTCTCCCTGGATGTTGTAAAGCAATTGGGAATCGTGCTTGGAGGAGTGTGGAAGTTTGCAGAAGCTATGGCGGATTGTTTCGGGTTTAGGCATTTGGGTTTAGGATTTTGTGCAGATGTCGTGGAGAGCATGAGCTGTGTTAAAATGTTAATTGCATGCCTTGCTTTATTTGCCCAACATGCGTTAAATACTAGGTGTTGCTTGCTTGTATGCAATCCTATGAATGACATGCAAACTATCTTAGTTAACCCTTGAGGTTTCTTTGGTTTTGTTTATTTCTCTAGCGAATGTTGGATTTGTGATGTAGCTGACCATTCACCACGCAAAGGTTTCGAGATTTGATTGATGGTAGACGCTCTAGCTCGTGAATGATGCAGTACCAGAAGCTAATGGCATTGCTTGAAAGAACTTGGTGATTGAACTTAGTAGCATTATTTTCAATTTTTAATTCGGGTTGAGGCCCTGAATCGCATTGTACTTTAAAGCTTATGTTATTCTGAATCAACTCATTTTTGAATTTATGAAAGTTGAAATAAAGTTCATCGCATTCTTATTATGTTATTTACGCTTGCATTTGTTTCCATTTTAAAATTAAAATTGATAAACTTGCCAAAGCTTTGCTTGTAATGTATGGCAAAACAGCTGAACAATTTAAATCGATGCACTGAAAGTTATTGTCTGTGCTCTTTGGATATCGCACTATCTGTTAGAACTTCAACTGGGGCAGCTTTATTTATGGGTATATGGCGTTGAAGCAGTGGTGCAGAACTACGCACGGTCTGATTCCCAAGGAGGGATACGTAGGCTCCCTCATCGGGCTCGACCCTTTAGCATTTAAGTTTTCATTTTTCCCCAAGAGGGACAACTGGGGCAATTTTTGCAAAGCGAGTTAGGGATGCGGAAGATTATAACTGGGGCAGAATTTTGCAAGAAGCGGCGTTGAGTATTAAAGATGAGTTGGCAAGAATTTTGAAATTGGTTAAAGCAAACAGTGCAAAGTCTAAGATAAAGGACGTTCAGTTTGTTTTAAAATATGTTACAAGTTTAAGTCAAGGCAAAATTTTCAAAATGCATCTTTGACTTCATTTGCATGCTTATTTCACTCGCTATATCGCATTAAAAATATTTTATCTTGCCTCTATTTTTTTAAAAAATCTATGCTATTTGAGTTCATAAGCCAAGTTTCTGAAAGCAGCTTGCAAATCCAAGTCCAATGAAGACGAGGAAGCAGCAGAAGCAGCAAAATCAGGATGAAGTCCACATAAATCAAATGCTTCCCCTTTCCTCCCCAAAGCTAACAATTTTTCTTTGAGAGCAGGAACATGAAAGCTTGCAATGAAAGGATCTTTCGCATTATGGATGAACAATTATTGGAACACGCATCCAAAGTTGCCTTGCAAATTGCGTTGCATTGCCTTTTTCATGACTTAAAGCGTTATGCTTTGCCATGAGTTACTGCCGAACAGGCGGCATTTCTACTTCTATGATTTTCATTCCCAAATAGGCGACAAAGCCGAGGCTTGTTTTGTGTTTTCAAAACTAAGCCAAATAGGGCATCGCTTTGTTTCAGGCTATAATCCGCACAAGGCCATCCTTGCCGGATTGTCTCGCCAATTGATTTATCAATGGCTATCGCACTAACTACATTTCCGCACTACTTTGCTTTGCACTTGCTTTGAATTATGTCTTCACACTCGCCTCAAAATTAACGCCTTGCTTTACTCTTTCAGGTTGACCGTCGGCTACGAGGATTCCTTTTGTTGGACTATCTTGCCTATTGATTCGCCAAATGGCTCTTGCATTGCTCTACATTCCCGCACTGCTTTTCTTTGCACTTACTTTGAATTATGCCTTCGCACTTTGCTTTAAAATTGATGCTTTGCTTTACATTTTTCAGGTTGACCACCAGGCGGGGCTTCTCTCTTGTTGGACTTTCGCGCCTGTTGATTCGCTAAATCGTTTTAGCGTTGCTTTACATTTCACGCTAAATTTTCTTGCACTTGCTTTCAATTATGCCTTTACACTTGCTTTATATTATGACTTGCTTTACTTTTAGTATAACAGGTCAGCCCCGAGACCCTCCTTGCTTCGTGCCGGACCGGTTCGCCAGCTGATTTTGTTTGACAATCAACCCCAAGACCCTCCTTGCTGCGTGCCCGACCGGCTTGCCAGTTGATTCGTCAAGATGTTCAAATTGCCTTGCACTTGCTTTCAATTATGCCTTTGCACTTGCTTTCAATTATGCCTTTGCGCTTGCTTTATATTATGACTTGCTTTACTTTTAGTATAACAGGTCAGCCCTGAGACCCTCCTTGCTTTGTGCCGGACCGGATCACCAGCTGATTTGTAGACAATCAATTCCAAGACCCTCCTTGCTGCGTGCCCGACCGGCTTGCCAGTTGATTTGTCAAGATTGTTGAAAATGCCTTGCACTATGCCTTCGCATTTGCTTTATTGCTTCGCCAGTGGATGGGAAGACAATTTATCAAAGATATTGCAGCTTGCACTTACAAATTATGTCATGCCTACCATAAGCAATTGGAGGCCTTATTTTGAAGCCTATCATAAGCAATTGAAGGCTCTTTTATCATTGATCCTACCGTAAGCAATCGGGGGATCTTATCATCAAGTCTATCGTGAGCAAGCGAAGACTTCATTAACATTCATGCCTACCATAAGCAATTGGAGGCCTTATTTTGAAGCCTATCATAAGCAATTGAAGGCTCTTTTATCATTGATCCTACCGTAAGCAATCGGGGAATCTTATCATCAAGTCTATCGTGAGCAAGCGAAGACTTCATTAGCATTGAAGCCTACCATAAGCAATTGGAGGTCTTATTTTGAAGCCTATCATAAGCAATTGAAGGCTCTTTTGTTATTGATCCTACCATAAGCAATTGGAGGCCTTATTTTGAAGTCTATCATAAGCAATTGAAGGCTCTTTTGTTATTGTTCTTACCGTCAACCATCAGTTTCTCAAAGATCATTCGCCTTGTCGCATATGCAGAACAAATATATTTCTTCCCTTTTCATTATAGCTTTTGTTTTATTATTCACTCGTTTTCTAACGCATTTACTTTAAATTTGCAGAAATTGAACATCAGATTCGATATGAACTGAAGGGAGCATTCAACACTTTGCACCACTATCAATATAAGCAACACCAATCAAGTTGACAGCATATATGATTCCGCTTGGCAGATCATTCAAATTTACTCTTGCGGCATCTAAGCATTACATTTGATTATTGCCGAAAAGGCGGCGCTTTTCTTTTCTCAACATCTTAACATTGCAATAGAATTTACCTCGCGATAGTTTAAGACAAGTCGGCTGAAACACCACTTTCGGAGTGTTTTCGCGATGTCGGTTGTCTTGCAATATTGGCATTTTATATTCAAAGTAGATTGATAATCTAAGACAAGTCGGCTGAAACACCACTTTCGGAGTGTTTCGCGATGTCGGTTGTCTTGCAATATTGGCATTTAGTGATAGTCTAAGACAAGTCGGCTGAAACACCACTTTCGGAGTGTTTTCGCGATGTCGGTTGTCTTGCAATATTGGCATTTAGTGATAGTCTAAGACAAGTCGGCTGGAACACCACTTTCGGAGTGTTTTCGCGATGTCGGTTGTCTTGCAATATTGGCATTTTATATTCAAAGTAGATTGATAGTCTAAGACAAGTCGGCTGGAACACCACTTTCGGAGTGTTTTCGCGATGTCGGTTGTCTTGCAATATTGGCATTTTATATTCAAAGTAGATTGATAGTCTAAGACAAGTCGGCTGGAACACCACTTTCGGAGTGTTTTCGCGATGTCGGTTGTCTTGCAATATTGGCATTTTATATTCAAAGTAGATTGATAGTCTAAGACAAGTCGGCTGAAACACCACTTTCGGAGTGTTTTCGCGATGTCGGTTGTCTTGCAATATTGGCATTTTATATTCAAAGTAGATTGATAGTTTAAGACAAGTCGGCTGGAGCACCACTTTCGGAGTGCTTCACGATGTCGGTTGTCTTGCAATATTGGCATTTTACAATTCGTTCTTGCTTTACTTATCATCTTGCTTTACTGTTTAAGAATAAGGATCAGCTTAGAGGTTCTCCGGGCGGAGTATCTTGGCGGTTGATCGAAGAAAGAACTTTGGATGATATCACCACCCGTATTTACAATTTTTTGTTATCACTTTATTTATTTCTTATTCCAATTATTACAGTTTATTAGCAGTTGCACGTTTACCGTTTGTTGAGATTATTACAGGATTTTTAGCAACACCGCATCAGCATTTGGAGCATTACGTGGAGCTTTTCTTAGCGGTGAACTGGGCAATCGTTGATATGAGCTAGACTCGTCAACGAAGACCTGAAGAATCGCACCCGCATAAGCCATCCACCCTAGAGGTAAGTTTTTGTTAACCCTGAGTCTGAGGTTTGAGATTAAAGACAAGATAGCTCGGTTATCGAGATGCAGTGGAAGCTATGTCCGTGTAAACCCCTCTTTATGGGTGTGTCGTCGACCACATTTTCATAACTTGGGAGATTACAAGCCTCTTTTCCCGCACTTGAGTAGTCGTTACTATCTCGTCTTCGATTTTCAAAACGCGTCGAACTACATATGGCCTGATTCTCTTTCGGCCCGGGATATGTAGGCAACTCGGAAATCGCAGCTCGGCCATGTCCATAAGCCTCGCATTTTGGTCCCAGGAATCAGAGTCTTGGCTTTACCGTGACAAAATTGGGTTTCACGTCAACTTTCTTTACCCTGAAAACTCTTTCATCCTTTTCGGGTAAAGAGGGGCAGCTGTTGACACCCAATTTTGTCCCGGATTTTAAATAAATGAATAATTATTTTAAAATTAAGTTCAATTTTGAAAATCGCAAGAAAATAGCTAATTTTAAATGAAAATGGCCAAAATTGCAAGTTATCCTTCATTCGCAGCGTATTATATAATTATTTGTTTAATTTAATAAAGGGCTAAATAAGTTCTTAAATTGCAATTTAGAATTGTTTTTGTAAAGCCCATTTAACACAAAACCCAACCCATTATTCAATCTTTCCCATTTTTTTTACATCTCCCCACACACCAAAAACCCTACACTATTCACCAATCTCCCACACACCCTCAAAAACACACACCCTCAAAAACACACACCCTCATAAAAACACACACCCATTAACACTTCAGCGGCGGCACCCCTATTTTTTCCTCTCCTCTCACATTACACGAAAAACACCGGACACACTCATTTTGATCACTCTCCCTCATCTTTTTCATTCTCATACACACCCATTACAACAACACACACACAAAACGATTGAACAGAAACAGAGGGAGTAGGGAGTCGCAGATCGGAAACGGGGAAATCAGGGGTTAGGGAATTTTGGTGATGTGGAAAACATCCACCACCACCGCTGTGAACCACCGGAGAAAACAGAGGGAGATCGGGAACGAGTTTTAAAGATCCAAAACTAAAAAAGCAAGGTAACAAAAGGGGACATCGGATGTGACATTGGGAGAGATACAGGAGTATCATAGATAAAAAATCAATGGCGAAAAGGAGTTTCATCGCCTACTCCGGCGACTGGAAAGGCTTTCGTCGCCGGCGATTTCCTCGCTTCTCTGTCTTGTTTCGTCGCCTTGATTCCGCTAATCTTTGCTGAGTTTTGCAAGATTCAGTGGTTATGTCGAGTAATCGATGTGTAACAGGGACGGTGGCAACGACGCCGCTGGACTTTCTCGCCGGTGTCGCTCCTGTCCTCCTCGACTGGTTATTGGTTTCGTTTATTTCATTTTACCAGCTGATGCATATTGCCTGGACAACTTGACCTTATTTTTTTTTTTACTGATTTGTTTAGGCATTTGTATTATTTGTGGTGGATTAGTGCACTATTATGGCATTGACTGGGCCTACTGCCCTTTATGATTTTCTCTTAACTATTGCTGATCACTTTGTTGAGAAATTTTGCAGTTTCCTTGACGTTTGTTGTACCTGATCTTGCACTGATCTTGGCACTTATCACGCTGAACATGGCCAATGAAAATAATCAAATAATTGACTTGAGACCTATGCATTGGATTGATTTGAACTTGATACTACACCGGGCCGATGAAAAAATACGTATACACGTATTGAGGCCTACACAAGGAATTGACGGATAATGAATTGATGGATTTTGAACACGATACTACACTTGATCCGTCCCGTTCCCGTGTCCCTAAAGCAAAAGGCGATGATGAGTGCATTTTAATGCCACGCAAGTTGAATAGAGTAGTGGGTTTGGTGCTTTGGCACGGCGACACGGCCCGGGCTCCGTGTTTGCAACCGTACCAAATCCCGAGCCTCTATTCGACGCGCCATACGCACCTGAGCCAAAATTTTGCAAAACAACCCCCGTTACTATTATTATTATTATTATTATTATTATTATTATTATTATTATTATTATTATTATTTATTCTATTATTATTATATATATATTTTCTATTTTTATTATTATTATTATTATTATTATTATTATTATTATTATTATTATTATTACTTTATTTTATTTTATTAATTATTACACTTTATTATCGAACTAATTTAGTTTAAATTTTCCTTTTATTGCGAGGTACATCTTGGCACGAGCAATTCGGGAACGCTTTTGGCTGACTCACGAACGGGAACAACTCATTGCATTAAAGGCATTTGCGGATTGAATCTGGACCCGAGCATTCAGAAATAAAACTTAGGAATTTTAGAAAAATCAAGACTCCCGCGAGTTGATCAATATCACGGGTTCTATCTTTAACTCCGCATTTCTTTCCTTAGACATTTACGTAAATAAGATGTATGAATTATTTTATTTGTCAATAATATCTGATTATTTGATTGATTGCTTTACTTTATGTTCATTGCCTTTTATTTTGAAGTCGTTATTTAATTTATTGCAAACTGGGGCAAATTAGCGAAATGCGTGCAAATTAAATAGTTTTCATAAACAAGTTTTATTTCAATTAATTATTTTAGATAAATTTTCTAGAAAAGCAAATTTTGCGAATATTTGGAAACCTGCCGGATTAACCGTATTTTACGGAATTTCGGAAGTGCTTTAAAAACCTTCTTCCGAAATTAATAAAACCTCTTACCTTTAGAATCTCTGAAAGACCGTCTTTTTCCTAAAACGGAGTTTTTGCACGCATTTGTTAATTTGGTTCCCTGTTTTCCTTAAATTGGGTGGCGACTCCAAAAAACTCCAAGAGAGTTAGTCCACCCTGTCGATATTCCGGAATTTATCCCTTTTTTCGAAAGGGGTAATTTTTTGGGGTTCAACAGCGCTGTTGACACCCAATTTTGTCCCGGATTTTAAATAAATGAATAATTATTTTAAAATTAAGTTCAATTTTGAAAATCGCAAGAAAATAGTTAATTTTAAATGAAAATGGCCAAAATTGCAAGTTATCCTTCATTCGCAGCGTATTATATAATTATTTGTTTAATTTAATAAAGGGCTAAATAAGTTCTTAAATTGCAATTTAGAATTGTTTTTGTAAAGCCCATTTAACACAAAACCCAACCCATTATTCAATCTTTCCCATTTTTTTTACATCTCCCCACACACCAAAAACCCTACACTATTCACCAATCTCCCACACACCCTCAAAAACACACACCCTCAAAAACACACACCCTCATAAAAACACACACCCATTAACACTTCAGCGGCGGCACCCCTATTTTTTCCTCTCCTCTCACATTACACGAAAAACACCGGACACACTCATTTTGATCACTCTCCCTCATCTTTTTCATTCTCATACACACCCATTACAACAACACACACACAAAACGATTGAACAGAAACAGAGGGAGTAGGGAGTCGCAGATCGGAAACGGGGAAATCAGGGGTTAGGGAATTTTGGTGATGTGGAAAACATCCACCACCACCGCTGTGAACCACCGGAGAAAACAGAGGGAGATCGGGAACGAGTTTTAAAGATCCAAAACTAAAAAAGCAAGGTAACAAAAGGGGACATCGGATGTGACATTGGGAGAGATACAGGAGTATCATAGATAAAAAATCAATGGCGAAAAGGAGTTTCATCGCCTACTCCGGCGACTGGAAAGGCTTTCGTCGCCGGCGATTTCCTCGCTTCTCTGTCTTGTTTCGTCGCCTTGATTCCGCTAATCTTTGCTGAGTTTTGCAAGATTCAGTGGTTATGTCGAGTAATCGATGTGTAACAGGGACGGTGGCAACGACGCCGCTGGACTTTCTCGCCGGTGTCGCTCCTGTCCTCCTCGACTGGTTATTGGTTTCGTTTATTTCATTTTACCAGCTGATGCATATTGCCTGGACAACTTGACCTTATTTTTTTTTTTACTGATTTGTTTAGGCATTTGTATTATTTGTGGTGGATTAGTGCACTATTATGGCATTGACTGGGGCCTACTGCCCTTTATGATTTTCTCTTAACTATTGCTGATCACTTTGTTGAGAAATTTTGCAGTTTCCTTGACGTTTGTTGTACCTGATCTTGCACTGATCTTGGCACTTATCACGCTGAACATGGCCAATGAAAATAATCAAATAATTGACTTGAGACCTATGCATTGGATTGATTTGAACTTGATACTACACCGGGCCGATGAAAAAATACGTATACACGTATTGAGGCCTACACAAGGAATTGACGGATAATGAATTGACGGATTTTGAACACGATACTACACTTGATCCGTCCCGTTCCCGTGTCCCTAAAGGAAAAGGCGATGATGAGTGCATTTTAATGCCACGCAAGTTGAATAGAGTAGTGGGTTTGGTGCTTTGGCACGGCGACACGGCCCGGGCTCCGTGTTTGCAACCGTACCAAATCCCGAGCCTCTATTCGACGCGCCATACGCACCTGAGCCAAAATTTTGCAAAACAACCCCCGTTACTATTATTATTATTATTATTATTATTATTATTATTATTATTATTATTATTATTATTTATTCTATTATTATTATATATATATTTTTCTATTTTTATTATTATTATTATTATTATTATTACTTTATTTTATTTTATTAATTATTACACTTTATTATCGAACTAATTTAGTTTAAATTTTCCTTTTATTGCGAGGTACATCTTGGCACGAGCAATTCGGGAACGCTTTTGGCTGACTCACGAACGGGAACAACTCATTGCATTAAAGGCATTTGCGGATTGAATCTGGACCCGAGCATTCAGAAATAAAACTTAGGAATTTTAGAAAAATCAAGACTCCCGCGAGTTGATCAATATCACGGGTTCTATCTTTAACTCCGCATTTCTTTCCTTAGACATTTACGTAAATAAGATGTATGAATTATTTTATTTGTCAATAATATCTGATTATTTGATTGATTGCTTTACTTTATGTTCATTGCCTTTTATTTTGAAGTCGTTATTTAATTTATTGCAAACTGGGGCAAATTAGCGAAATGCGTGCAAATTAAAATAGTTTTCATAAACAAGTTTTATTTCAATTAATTATTTTAGATAAATTTTCTAGAAAAGCAAATTTTGCGAATATTTGGAAACCTGCCGGATTAACCGTATTTTACGGAATTTCGGAAGTGCTTTAAAAACCTTCTTCCGAAATTAATAAAACCTCTTACCTTTAGAATCTCTGAAAGACCGTCTTTTTCCTAAAACGGAGTTTTTGCACGCATTTGTTAATTTGGTTCCCTGTTTTCCTTAAATTGGGTGGCGACTCCAAAAAACTCCAAGAGAGTTAGTCCACCCTGTCGATATTCCGGAATTTATCCCTTTTTTCGAAAGGGGTAATTTTTTGGGGTTCAACAGCGTGGCGACTCCGCTGGGGAGCAATAAAGGTTTTGACCATAAAGGTTTCCAATTATTTGCAACTAACATGCTTAATTTATTTTGCTTTATTATATCTGTTCGCTTGTGTGCCACGAAAAGCGTGTCACTACACTCTTATTTGTGCACATATAAACTGGCATTCCGTTCACATTTCCCCCACTCCTGGGAACCTCTTGCATTTGCACCCCAAATATCCGTGAGGTACGCTCATGCGTACCCGCACTTTCTTCCACTAAAGAACCCTATGAAGAGTTGGTACACCGGCGGTTGTCGTGGGAGTAATTCGACTGCGAGGCCGCTTGCCACTCACCTGTTAGCCTCAACCGTTAACCCACTCTTAGAAGGAGATTAGGTCATGCATGCATATAAACCTTAGTTTGGGGGAAGGTTCGGCAGATTTGGTTGGCTTGTGTTTTGGAGATGGCTTGGTGTAGTGAGATCTAAGAGGCGAAGCCCCTGGTGTCTTTAAAAAGATCAGTGGGGTCCCTCTCGTGAATGGCTTTGCGTGTGTGCAGGCCTATGTTGATTATCCAGCTGCAACTTTGTAAAAATTGAAGTATGCTTGTCGCATACTGGGAGAGCGAAGCCCCTGTGTCTTTGAATGACCAGTGGGGTCCCTCTTTGGAGACCAGTGCGGTCTTGGCTACCCAGGAAACTGAGAGGCTTGATTAAAGCCGAGGACCAGTGAGGAGCCCTATGAACAAGGTCGGTGAGCCTTGCAAAACCTATGAAGCTGAGAGGCTTGTCTAAAGCCGAGGACCAGTGAGGTTTTATTTTGAAAGGCCAATTGGCGCCTTTCATGATTTGCAGTCTGGTATTGTGAAGGCAATTGGAAATTTCTCCCTGGATGTTGTAAAGCAATTGGGAATCGTGCTTGGAGGAGTGTGGAAGTTTGCAGAAGCTATGGCGGATTGTTTCGGGTTTTAGGCATTTGGGTTTAGGATTTTGTGCAGATGTCGTGGAGAGCATGAGCTGTGTTAAAATGTTAATTGCCTGCCTTGCTTTATTTGCCCAACATGCGTTAAATACTAGGTGTTGCTTGCTTGTATGCAATCCTATGAATGACATGCAAACTATCTTAGTTAACCCTTGAGGTTTCTTTGGTTTTGTTTATTTCTCTAGCGAATGTTGGATTTGTGAAGTAGCTGACCATTCACCACGCAAAGGTTTCGAGATTTGATTGATGGTAGACGCTCTAGCTCGTGAATGATGCAGTACCAGAAGCTAATGGCATTGCTTGAAAGAACTTGGTGATTGAACTTAGTAGCATTATTTTCAATTTTTAATTCGGGTTGAGGCCCTGAATCGCATTGTACTTTAAAGCTTATGTTATTCTGAATCAACTCATTTTTGAATTTATAAAAGTTGAAATAAAGTTCATCGCATTCTTATTATGTTATTTACGCTTGCATTTGTTTCCATTTTAAAATTAAAATTGATAAACTTGCCAAAGCTTTGCTTGTAATGTATGGCAAAACAGCTGAACAATTTAAATCGATGCACTGAAAGTTATTGTCTGTGCTCTTTGGATATCGCACTATCTGTTAGAACTTCAACTGGGGCAGCTTTATTTATGGGTATATGGCGTTGAAGCAGTGGTGCAGAACTACGCACGGTCTGATTCCCAAGGAGGGATACGTAGGCTCCCTTATCGGGCTCGACCCTTTAGCATTTAAGTTTTCATTTTTCCCCAAGAGGGACAACTGGGGCAATTTTTGCAAAGCGAGTTAGGGATGCGGAAGATTATAACTGGGGCAGAATTTTGCATGAAGCGGCGTTGAGTATTAAAGATGAGTTGGCAAGAATTTTGAAATTGGTTAAAGCAAACAGTGCAAAGTCTAAGATAAAGGACGTTCAGTTTGTTTTAAAATATGTTACAAGTTTAAGTCAAGGCAAAATTTTCAAAATGCATCTTTGACTTCATTTGCATGCTTATTTCACTCGCTATATCGCATTAAAAATATTTTATCTTGCCTCTATTTTTTTAAAAAATCTATGCTATTTGAGTTCATAAGCCAAGTTTCTGAAAGCAGCTTGCAAATCCAAGTCCAATGAAGACGAGGAAGCAGCAGAAGCAGCAAAATCAGGATGAAGTCCACATAAATCAAATGCTTCCCCTTTCCTCCCCAAAGCTAACAATTTTTCTTTGAGAGCAGGAACATGAAAGCTTGCAATGAAAGGATCTTTCGCATTATGGATGAACAATTATTGGAACACGCATCCAAAGTTGCCTTGCAAATTGCGTTGCATTGCCTTTTTCATGACTTAAAGCGTTATGCTTTGCCATGAGTTACTGCCGAACAGGCGGCATTTCTACTTCTATGATTTTCATTCCCAAATAGGCGACAAAGCCGAGGCTTGTTTTGTGTTTTCAAAACTAAGCCAAATAGGGCATCGCTTTGTTTCAGGCTATAATCCGCACAAGGCCATCCTTGCCGGATTGTCTCGCCAATTGATTTATCAATGGCTATCGCACTAACTACATTTCCGCACTACTTTGCTTTGCACTTGCTTTGAATTATGTCTTCGCACTCGCCTCAAAATTAACGCCTTGCTTTACTCTTTCAGGTTGACCGTCGGCTACGAGGATTCCTTTTGTTGGACTATCTTGCCTATTGATTCGCCAAATGGCTCTTGCATTGCTCTACATTCCCGCACTGCTTTTCTTTGCACTTACTTTGAATTATGCCTTCGCACTTTGCTTTAAAATTGATGCTTTGCTTTACATTTTTCAGGTTGACCACCAGGCGGGGCTTCTCTCTTGTTGGACTTTCGCGCCTGTTGATTCGCTAAATCGTTTTAGCGTTGCTTTACATTTCACGCTAAATTTTCTTGCACTTGCTTTCAATTATACCTTTACACTTGCTTTATATTATGACTTGCTTTAGTTTTAGTATAACAGGTCAGCCCCGAGACCCTCCTTGCTTCGTGCCGGACCGGTTCGCCAGCTGATTTTGTTTGACAATCAACCCCAAGACCCTCCTTGCTGCGTGCCCGACCGGCTTGCCAGTTGATTCGTCAAGATGTTCAAATTGCCTTGCACTTGCTTTCAATTATGCCTTTGCACTTGCTTTCAATTATGCCTTTGCGCTTGCTTTATATTATGACTTGCTTTACTTTTAGTATAACAGGTCAGCCCTGAGACCCTCCTTGCTTTGTGCCGGACCGGATCACCAGCTGATTTGTAGACAATCAATTCCAAGACCCTCCTTGCTGCGTGCCCGACCGGCTTGCCAGTTGATTTGTCAAGATTGTTGAAAATGCCTTGCACTATGCCTTCGCATTTGCTTTATTGCTTCGCCAGTGGATGGGAAGACAATTTATCAAAGATATTGCAGCTTGCACTTACAAATTATGTCATGCCTACCATAAGCAATTGGAGGCCTTATTTTGAAGCCTATCATAAGCAATTGAAGGCTCTTTTATCATTGATCCTACCGTAAGCAATCGGGGGATCTTATCATCAAGTCTATCGTGAGCAAGCGAAGACTTCATTAACATTCATGCCTACCATAAGCAATTGGAGGCCTTATTTTGAAGCCTATCATAAGCAATTGAAGGCTCTTTTATCATTGATCCTACCGTAAGCAATCGGGGAATCTTATCATCAAGTCTATCGTGAGCAAGCGAAGACTTCATTAGCATTGAAGCCTACCATAAGCAATTGGAGGTCTTATTTTGAAGCCTATCATAAGCAATTGAAGGCTCTTTTGTTATTGATCCTACCATAAGCAATTGGAGGCCTTATTTTGAAGTCTATCATAAGCAATTGAAGGCTCTTTTGTTATTGTTCTTACCGTCAACCATCAGTTTCTCAAAGATCATTCGCCTTGTCGCATATGCAGAACAAATATATTTCTTCCCTTTTCATTATAGCTTTTGTTTTATTATTCACTCGTTTTCTAACGCATTTACTTTAAATTTGCAGAAATTGAACATCAGATTCGATATGAACTGAAGGGAGCATTCAACACTTTGCACCACTATCAATATAAGCAACACCAATCAAGTTGACAGCATATATGATTCCGCTTGGCAGATCATTCAAATTTACTCTTGCGGCATCTAAGCATTACATTTGATTATTGCCGAAAAGGCGGCGCTTTTCTTTTCTCAACATCTTAACATTGCAATAGAATTTACCTCGCGATAGTTTAAGACAAGTCGGCTGAAACACCACTTTCGGAGTGTTTTCGCGATGTCGGTTGTCTTGCAATATTGGCATTTTATATTCAAAGTAGATTGATAATCTAAGACAAGTCGGCTGAAACACCACTTTCGGAGTGTTTCGCGATGTCGGTTGTCTTGCAATATTGGCATTTAGTGATAGTCTAAGACAAGTCGGCTGAAACACCACTTTCGGAGTGTTTTCGCGATGTCGGTTGTCTTGCAATATTGGCATTTAGTGATAGTCTAAGACAAGTCGGCTGGAACACCACTTTCGGAGTGTTTTCGCGATGTCGGTTGTCTTGCAATATTGGCATTTTATATTCAAAGTAGATTGATAGTCTAAGACAAGTCGGCTGGAACACCACTTTCGGAGTGTTTTCGCGATGTCGGTTGTCTTGCAATATTGGCATTTTATATTCAAAGTAGATTGATAGTCTAAGACAAGTCGGCTGGAACACCACTTTCGGAGTGTTTTCGCGATGTCGGTTGTCTTGCAATATTGGCATTTTATATTCAAAGTAGATTGATAGTCTAAGACAAGTCGGCTGAAACACCACTTTCGGAGTGTTTTCGCGATGTCGGTTGTCTTGCAATATTGGCATTTTATATTCAAAGTAGATTGATAGTTTAAGACAAGTCGGCTGGAGCACCACTTTCGGAGTGCTTCACGATGTCGGTTGTCTTGCAATATTGGCATTTTACAATTCGTTCTTGCTTTACTTATCATCTTGCTTTACTGTTTAAGAATAAGGATCAGCTTAGAGGTTCTCCGGGCGGAGTATCTTGGCGGTTGATCGAAGAAAGAACTTTGGATGATATCACCACCCGTATTTACAATTTTTTGTTATCACTTTATTTATTTCTTATTCCAATTATTACAGTTTATTAGCAGTTGCACGTTTACCGTTTGTTGAGATTATTACAGGATTTTTAGCAACACCGCATCAGCATTTGGAGCATTACGTGGAGCTTTTCTTAGCGGTGAACTGGGCAATCGTTGATATGAGCTAGACTCGTCAACGAAGACCTGAAGAATCGCACCCGCATAAGCCATCCACCCTAGAGGTAAGTTTTTGTTAACCCTGAGTCTGAGGTTTGAGATTAAAGACAAGATAGCTCGGTTATCGAGATGCAGTGGAAGCTATGTCCGTGTAAACCCCTCTTTATGGGTGTGTCGTCGACCACATTTTCATAACTTGGGAGATTACAAGCCTCTTTTCCCGCACTTGAGTAGTCGTTACTATCTCGTCTTCGATTTTCAAAAC
Organism: Petunia x hybrida; assembly: GCA_037355625.1. Lineage (NCBI taxonomy): Eukaryota > Viridiplantae > Streptophyta > Magnoliopsida > Solanales > Solanaceae > Petunia > Petunia x hybrida. The sequence goes on from JBBBVM010000450.1 coordinate 408,190, forward strand.
GCGTCGAACTACATATGGCCTGATTCTCTTTCGGCCCGGGATATGTAGGCAACTCGGAAACCGCAGCTCGGCCATGTCCATAAGCCTCGCATTTTGGTCCCAGGAATCAGAGTCTTGGCTTTACCGTGACAAAATTGGGTTTCACGTCAACTTTCTTTACCCTGAAAACTCTTTCATCCTTTTCGGGTAAAGAGGGGCAGCTGTTGACACCCAATTTTGTCCCGGATTTTAAATAAATGAATAATTATTTTAAAATTAAGTTCAATTTTGAAAATCGCAAGAAAATAGCTAATTTTAAATGAAAATGGCCAAAATTGCAAGTTATCCTTCATTCGCAGCGTATTATATAATTATTTGTTTAATTTAATAAAGGGCTAAATAAGTTCTTAAATTGCAATTTAGAATTGTTTTGTAAAGCCCATTTAACACAAAACCCAACCCATTATTCAATCTTTCCCATTTTTTTTACATCTCCCCACACACCAAAAACCCTACACTATTCACCAATCTCCCACACACCCTCAAAAACACACACCCTCAAAAACACACACCCTCATAAAAACACACACCCATTAACACTTCAGCGGCGGCACCCCTATTTTTTTCCTCTCCTCTCACATTACACGAAAAACACCGGACACACTCATTTTGATCACTCTCCCTCATCTTTTTCATTCTCATACACACCCATTACAACAACACACACACAAAACGATTGAATAGAAACAGAGGGAGTAGGGAGTCGCAGATCGGAAACGGGGAAATCAGGGGTTAGGGAATTTTGGTGATGTGGAAAACATCCACCACCACCGCTGTGAACCACCGGAGAAAACAGAGGGAGATCGGGAACGAGTTTTAAAGATCCAAAACTAAAAAAGCAAGGTAACAAAAGGGGACATCGGATGTGACATTGGGAGAGATACAGGAGTATCATAGATAAAAAATCAATGGCGAAAAGGAGTTTCATCGCCTACTCCGGCGACTGGAAAGGCTTTCGTCGCCGGCGATTTCCTCGCTTCTCTGTCTTGTTTCGTCGCCTTGATTCCGCTAATCTTTGCTGAGTTTTGCAAGATTCAGTGGTTATGTCGAGTAATCGATGTGTAACAGGGACGGTGGCAACGACGCCGCTGGACTTTCTCGCCGGTGTCGCTCCTGTCCTCCTCGACTGGTTATTGGTTTCGTTTATTTCATTTTACCAGCTGATGCATATTGCCTGGACAACTTGACCTTATTTTTTTTTTTACTGATTTGTTTAGGCATTTGTATTATTTGTGGTGGATTAGTGCACTATTATGGCATTGACTGGGGCCTACTGCCCTTTATGATTTTCTCTTAACTATTGCTGATCACTTTGTTGAGAAATTTTGCAGTTTCCTTGACGTTTGTTGTACCTGATCTTGCACTGATCTTGGCACTTATCACGCTGAACATGGCCAATGAAAATAATCAAATAATTGACTTGAGACCTATGCATTGGATTGATTTGAACTTGATACTACACCGGGCCGATGAAAAAATACGTATACACGTATTGAGGCCTACACAAGGAATTGACGGATAATGAATTGACGGATTTTGAACACGATACTACACTTGATCCGTCCCGTTCCCGTGTCCCTAAAGCAAAAGGCGATGATGAGTGCATTTTAATGCCACGCAAGTTGAATAGAGTAGTGGGTTTGGTGCTTTGGCACGGCGACACGGCCCGGGCTCCGTGTTTGCAACCGTACCAAATCCCGAGCCTCTATTCGACGCGCCATACGCACCTGAGCCAAAATTTTGCAAAACAACCCCCGTTACTATTATTATTATTATTATTATTATTATTATTATTATTATTATTATTATTATTATTATTTATTCTATTATTATATATATATTTTTCTATTTTTATTATTATTATTATTATTATTATTACTTTATTTATTTTATTAATTATTACACTTTATTATCGAACTAATTTAGTTTAAATTTTCCTTTTATTGCGAGGTACATCTTGGCACGAGCAATTCGGGAACGCTTTTGGCTGACTCACGAACGGGAACAACTCATTGCATTAAAGGCATTTGCGGATTGAATCTGGACCCGAGCATTCAGAAATAAAACTTAGGAATTTTAGAAAAATCAAGACTCCCGCGAGTTGATCAATATCACGGGTTCTATCTTTAACTCCGCATTTCTTTCCTTAGACATTTACGTAAATAAGATGTATGAATTATTTTATTTGTCAATAATATCTGATTATTTGATTGATTGCTTTACTTTATGTTCATTGCCTTTTATTTTGAAGTCGTTATTTAATTTATTGCAAACTGGGGCAAATTAGCGAAATGCGTGCAAATTAAATAGTTTTCATAAACAAGTTTTATTTCAATTAATTATTTTAGATAAATTTTCTAGAAAAGCAAATTTTGCGAATATTTGGAAACCTGCCGGATTAACCGTATTTTACGGAATTTCGGAAGTGCTTTAAAAACCTTCTTCCGAAATTAATAAAACCTCTTACCTTTAGAATCTCTGAAAGACCGTCTTTTTCCTAAAACGGAGTTTTTGCACGCATTTGTTAATTTGGTTCCCTGTTTTCCTTAAATTGGGTGGCGACTCCAAAAAACTCCAAGAGAGTTAGTCCACCCTGTCGATATTCCGGAATTTATCCCTTTTTTCGAAAGGGGTAATTTTTTGGGGTTCAACACCAGGGTTTTAGAAAAGTCTTCAGTCAAGGCTGGTTAGGAGAGTCATGTTTTTAGTTTCAGCATCTATCACAGCTAGACCCCCACATTCTTTAAGTTGAGTTATAGTATTCCAGTTTATGAGGTGAAGCTTGGATTTGTCAGCTGTGGTTCCCCATATAAAATTCCTTTGAATTTTATCGGTGTCATGACATGTTTTCTTGGGAAGTTTGTGGTATTGCATGATGTGGTTTGGCAGGCTATTCAAGACGGATTTTACAAAAGTAGTTCTACCAGCAATTTTAAGGCATTTGGTTTTTCAGTTTGTCAGCCTCATTTTCATGCTATCAATAATCACTTGGAAGTCTTTTTGCCCTTGGATTTTTATCAAAGATAGGAAAGCCCAGGTACTTACCAAACTTGAGGTGTATTTCATGTCAAGTTTGTGGGCTAGGATTTCTTTCACAGTGTGATCACAATTTTAGAGAAAATGACTTTTGATTTGTTGACATTTAATTTTTGACCAAAAAGGTTGCAAAAGTGAAGTTTAATATTTTTGATAGTATCACAGTTTTTATTATCAGCATGGGATAGAAGGGTAATGTCATCTGCAAAGAAGAGATGGGATAAAGGAGGCTCATTCCTAGATAACTTAATAGGGTTCCATAAGCTGAGGCTATTACTATTATCAATAGTACGAGATAAATATTCAAGGCATATGATAAAAAGATAAGGGGATAGAGGACCCCCTTGCCTAATACCCCTAGAGGGCTCAAAGTAATTTGTGTTACTGCCATTTATGAAAATAGATATAGAAGTTGAAGTAATGCAGGACATGATAAAATTTGAGATGTATTTAGGGAAATTAAAGAAATTCAAGCAAGAGTAGATGAAAGACCACTCCATTCTATTAAAGGCTTTCTCCAAATCTATTTTGATGGCCATAAAATTAGTTTTTCCTTTCTTTTTTGGAAATGGTTCATAGCTTCCTGGATAATAATAGCACTATCACTAGTTCTTCTATTCCTAAGGAAACTTAATTGAGATGGACCAATGATATTGTTAAGATAAGGCTTCATACGGTTAACAATGACTTTAGTAACAATTTTATATATGGTGTTGCACAGGCTGATAGGTCTAAAGTTCTGGATATTGTTGGTATTATCAAACTTGGGTATGAGACAAATATAAGTTTTATTAAGGTCTGGTGGCATGGTGGAAGTAATAAAGATATCATGACACTGCCTGGTAACAGGTGGTCCTACAATATTCCAATATTTTTTTAGGAAGAAAGGGTGCAAACCATCAGGTCTTATAGAGCTTTAAAAGGTTTAAAGCTGTTAAGGGCATCTATGATTTCTTTGTCTAGAAGAGGTTTCTCCATGCTAGTGGATTTCGCAGTGGTTAAAGTTGGGCCTGGAATATTAATCCTAACCTTATTAGAGCTCATGTGGCTGGTTTTAAATAAATTCTGAAAATAACTTAGGATATGGTTTTCAATTTTATTCTGATCAAAGATGATGTTGTCATTTGCATCTTTGAAGAAAGTAATTTTATTAACTCTTCTCCTGTTTAATGTACTAATATGGAAAAATTTTATATTGGCATCTCCTTCACACAGCCAGTTTATCCTGGACTTCATTTTTCAAAAGTCTTCCTCACTTTTCAAAATAGAGTTGAAAACAGTTTCGAGTTCTAATTCTAGGTTTTGGAGAAAAGCACTAGTTGGGTAACTTGGAGATTTTTGTATGCCATTTAGTTTGGCTAAAACGTGCCTTTTCTTTTAAAAAATGTTTCCAAAAGTGTTTTTATTCCATTGAGCGACTTTTTCTCTGAAAAACAGGCAAGCATCTTTGGAATTTTGGTTACAAGCCCATGAGCTTCCTACTATATTTATAAGGTCAGGATGGTTGCAACACATGGATTCAAAGCTAAAAGGTTTTCTTAAGCCAGTTCTATTAAAGGAAGGAGATAATTGGATAAGGATAGGGTTGTGATTACCATGAGTTCTAGGAAGATGAGTCACTTGATAGTTTGGAAATAGGTTAAGAAGCATATCATTTTATAAACATCTATCAAGCCTTTTAAGGATCAGATGGGCCTTTTTTTCCTTTTATTGGTCCAAGTGTACTTGGACCCTTTAAACCCTAGGTCAAAAACCTTGCATTTATCTAAACAGTCCCAGAAAGCATTGCATCTTGTAATATTTCTGCTCCGACCTTCCCATTTTTCATTTGAGGTTAAGACTTCATTGAAGTCACCACAGACAAGTCAAGGCATATTGAGGTAACAAGATCAATTAATCAAGCTATTCCATAAATTTAAACGATTATGAAAGTTATTACTAGCATAAATAGCAGTATAGTAAAAGACTTGAGATGTGAAATTTACCTTGATCATAGCATGGATATCTTTGCCACTTAGATGAATGTCATCTAGTGAGACAAAACTGTTGTCCCATAAGATAACAATGTCACCAGAGCTCCAATAGCTGACTCCTCCTCCATGTCAGTGAAACCAAAGTCCTCTCTTAAAGCAGTATACTCCTCCATGTGGGTCTCCAACAAGGTAACAAGGCAGGGGCGATGGTAGTTTAAGGTAGCCCTAAAGGTCCTTCTAAATTCATCATTATTAGCACCCCTAACATTCCAAACTACAAAAATAATTTGCTCTATTCATTGGGAGGTTTGGGTTCTGATTTCCCTGGTTCTCTAAAGGTAAATTGACATTGTCCCTCAAGGTGGGACTTAGAATCATGGTATATTTGGCTACCCTTTGATTTGCGGGGTACCTTATGTCCATAGAGCATTTGTGAATTATGTTCGGGCATAAAACAACATATTTCTTCCCTATATTTTCTTTGATTAACATTATCATGATTTCTCGTAGAGTTGTTACATTTGCCTGTAAGTTTCCTGTGGAATTTCTGGTGGTACGTTGTTTTGGTTGTTTGGACTTACCGGTTCTGGAGCTTATGGAGGAGGTGGTGGTGGAAAGAATTCTGCTGGAAAGTGAGGTTGGTGAACTTCCTGGGGAACTGCTTGGATTGGCCATAGTGCAAAGATTTCCTGGTTCTCCATTGGATGGTAAAAATGAAGGTTCATTGGTTGGTTCACTTGATGGTTTGCATGTGCCAGTGGCAGGACAATTTGCTGATGGAGTAATTGGTCCACATTGTAGTTCATTCCTATCCTCATGCCTGCTGATATTATACGAGCTAAGAAGTTTGGATTTTGGAGAGCTACAATGATCTCTTGATTGTTGGAGATCATGTTGAAAAGCAGTGCATGGCCCTCTAGGGGTTGTTCCAGAATTGATAGAGGTAGTTGGCCCAGTATTGGGGGAAGGAGGAAAGTTTAGGGTGGAGGGTTTTGCCTGGGAGGGGGGTGGTGGTTGAGGGTTCATGGTGAATTGAGTGGGAGCTATGGGGTTTACTCTTAATGTAGTTCTTTGTAGTCTTGATCTGAAGCTCATGTTCCTGATTGGTAGCATTGGCATCTTTAAGTAGTGAATTTGCAGAAGTGGAAGAGCTTGCTATGGAGTAGGCAGTAGGAGTAGTATAAATAGAGTTTTGATCAATTTCAATACAGTGTAATGATTATTGCGTGATATGGGAAATAAATGCATGGAAATTTATTGGCGCAGTGAATATATGGTTAGGACAAGGATTGAGTGGCTCTAGATTTTGTTGATTGGTCAAGGAGGACGGTGAAGTGCTCTCATTGGAAGATTTTTGCATGAGAGCTGAGTTGTCAGCTTTTTAATTTGCAAGGCAAAAATTTTGTAATGATTGAATGTAATTTATATCAGATTTTGTGTGTGCCACGTATATTGGCTGCTTTGTATGTAACTGTAATCACCTAATTTTGGCACAAAATTTAAGATAAGTGCTAAAATTGATGTGCTCATTTGTCTAAGAGTTTTGCTTATTTTCTTAGATAATCTAACCCGTCGCACCAAAAACATAGCCAATACAACCACTGCCACTGCCTTGACATTGTTTCCACCATTGACAGCCTCCAACCCGCTGCCTTGCTAGCGTCAAACCGCTCTCGTGCAGCCAAAAACCAAACAACCATACATCGCCATCGACACAGTCCTACCACGAGCTGCAACTTCATATTTCCACCAAGTTTAAATCCATTATCACAAACATCACCACCCACACGGCTAACACCTGCCACCATCGCTACGATTATCACCACCACTGCGTCATAGCTTTAACACAATTTTACCTCCAAACCAATCACTCTCACCGCCTCACATCACTATTAACTGCCGAGACAAACACAGCAGCCCCACCTCTGTCTCAAAGCCTCAGCATCACCTCATCACCATGAACCAAAAACGGAATCCCCCGAAAACAAAGAGGACGGGACAAAACAGATCGAAATGAGAAGAGCAATGGAGAAGATTTCAAGGAAATTACCTTCATAAGTACGTGGAGGAGAGCGTGGGCATAATATTCAGCCGGAGAAGGTGGCCGCTGCCGTCGGTGTTTGGTCGTTTCCGGCGGGTGAGAAAAGAATCGCAAGAGTTTCTTTTTGTTCTGATGAATTTTGGAAAATGGGGAGATTTGGGGAAAATTTGAAAAATTAAGTGACATATGGGCCGGGTCACAAGGGTATTGGGCTGGACAATGTTTGGGCTAGCTTTTCTTTCTCTTTTTCTTCTGATTTTGACTAGCCCAATGGCCATTTAACTAGACTAAATCAAATTATCAAAGACTACTTAACTAACACAAATTTCTAATTACAAAACATAATGCATGCTAAACATAGTGAAATGTAAAATACAATAATTAATCACATAATAATTTTTTTTGAGATAATTTGGGTAATTTTCACAACATTAAATGAGAGAAGAATATTTGAGAGAAAATAAGTAAGTTTGGTAGGAAGATTTAGAACCAAAAGCCTTTACACCAAAGGTCTTTTGCAGCATAAATCTTGTCATTTTAAAGGTTCAATGGAGGTTCCACGGGCTTTTTTAGTTGCTGATTTTGGTGGCCTTATTGTGGTTGGTTACTTGGTTTAGCTAGTGAATCGATTTTAGCCGTGCTCCAAGGTCTCATTTTCTAGGTAAACACAATGCATCTTTTATTTATTTTAAGCACTTGAGTCATGGAATGATACAAAAATCAGCATGTTTAAAGGCCTAATAATATGTATATTTTGTTGTATGTATGTTGCTAAATGTTGACAAAGGTGGTTGTTTTAATAAAAATAGGAGACAATGAATCTATAGAATGTCTAACTTTTTTAGCATTGTATTATTTTTTTGAGTTATATATGATAAAAAGGTTATGGCCAGAAATTGGGTTTTAAATTTGCAAACTCAGACAGCTTGGCGACTCCGCTGGGAAAAATAGTGAAAACTAGAATCTCCGGCTTTGATTAATTGTCGCATGTTTTAATTTATTAAATATTTGGTTGTTATATTTTTGTCGTTATCACATGAATGTTGAATATTACTGCTTTTATTTTGTTTGACTATACGTATACAATTGTCTTCTCTCGTACACCTCTGAGTCTTCTATAACACAACACACATGCATACCAGTTTCGCTTTGGCGGCTGAAATTTCTGTCGTGCCTCGTGACACAAAAACTTAAACCTGATTAGGAGGAGGTGTGTTGGGCAAGAATGTTAGACATTGTCGACCGGTACCCCAGAGGCACTTCCACATGGCTGAATTACTAGATCATGGACACATTGAGTCACCTAGAGTTTGACCCACACTTTGATATAGGTCGAATTACCGCATCATTGGACTTAGTGAGGTGCAGTACACCGTTACTGCACTAGTCTAGACTGACTCCTTCGTGTAATGATGGGACCCGCATCCACGAAAATATAGTTATGGCATCTTTTGTGTTAAATTTGTACTAGAAAGAGGGTTGTTATGCTGACCGTTTACCAAGAACGGGTGTCGATAATTTACAAAAAAATGAAAAAAAAGAAAAGAGAAAAAGTGGGTATTTGAATATTGAGTCTCAAAAAATATTTTTGTCGTCATTTATCCGTTGTAATGACGAATTTTTTCTTTTTTTAGAATCTTCTGTTTAGTTCTGTATCTAAGTGTACCCCCGGGTTGTATTTTTTGAAAATAGTTATTTGTCATTTTCATGCCGTTATAATGACAAATTTTTGGAACCTTTTGAGTCCGAGTCTGTGTCTACGTTTGACCCTGAGTTTAAAAATAATTTGTCATCCTTTTACACTGTTATATGGTGAATTTTTGTGAATCATTCAGTTGTCTAAAGTGTGTCATTTTGGGTCATTGTAATTGTATGATATTGTACATACCTGACTGATTCGTCTTTTTCAAATGAGATAGTGAGAACGCTTTGAAAAGAAAGAGGAACAAATTTTGTCATGTCCATCTTTATGGTGCCATAATATCCACTTTTGAGTCACCTTTATCAGCAAAAATTAAGGGTCATTTTCAAAATTCGATTCCGAAAATTGAGCTCGAACCTCGTGTCATATTTTTATTTTGAGTCTATTTCGTGATGTTGTTTAAATTATTTCTTTTATTAAAAAAAATTTAAAAAAAGGATAAAAGAAAAACAGAAAATAGTCAATCTTGTCCTTGTTTCGATTCCCCAATTGCGTATCACTTACAATTTCATTTTGATATCGTTTAAGCCGACTCATAGATAACCTTTCCGGGGGTACAACTGGTATGCACAGTTTTCACTGTGGACTACTTCGCGATGACGCATAACAACGCTAGGCTTTCAATTTGTGATTCTTTTGTGCTAACCCGATTTTTTGACAAGATTTGGAGTTTGGGGATATGGTACTGAATTCTAGTACCGTTTCAAGCATACATAATAGGGTCAACGGGACCCCAAACCATGACGTCTGAAGGTGGGAATTCTGAGTTTGGTGATCTTGAGCGTCTGATTGAGCTGAATGAGAGGTTGACCGAAGAGGTCAAAGATATGAAAGAGTTGATGGCTGAGTAGAATGAGAGGTTGACTGAAGAGGACAAAAATCTAAAACAGTTGGTGGCTGACCTATATCTTGTCGTCACCACGGGACTTGCACCTCCTCCCATACCAGCCAGTCTCTCAAGTTTTGCACCAGTCAACGTGTATCAGACACATAGCCTGCCCACTATAGTTGAGGACCCACAGTACTCTCCAGACACTCCTCAATACTACAGTGCAACAAATGTTGTGGGATCCTCCTGATCGCATCTCGTGGCACCACCACCTCAACTTGCTCCACCCTCGGCCTCCGTCCCACAATTCAACGTCCTACCTAGGTTAGAGAATCTTGGGAATCCAAAAGGAAAAGAACGAGATCCCAGAAAGTGGAACAAGAGAGAATCCAAACAACCCCACTCATACTCCCAAACTCCACAAAAGCATCACCCAAAAGAATACTCCCTACATAATCCAAAACATTCCGCCCCTCCACTCCATACAGCGCATTCATGCTCCAACTTCTTCCAGTTTGCAATGGTGCGCACCAGTCGCACAAACCAAATGTAACACCCTACACAACCACTTCAAGGCTTCACCTAGCCTTCCTTCCCGCTAAAGGAAAAGTTTGTGCTCCCGTCCGAGTGCATGTCATAAGAAGTTGCGATGAGGGGGATGATTAGGTTCACACCAATCGGAGAATCTTACATCAACCTATTTGAAAAGCTGCAACAAGCTAACCTGCAGAAACCCATCTCAGGAAATATGAATCCAAAAGAAAAAGTAGATCGCACGCATCGTTGTGCTTTTCATTTTGGAGCGCCTGGGCACGACATAGAGGACTATTGGGATCTTAAAAAGGCAATTGAAGCGATAATAGACAATAATCAGATAAAGGTGGTGTGGGATAAGACACAAAATATAAACCAAAATCCTTTGTCGGTTCATGATGTTCAAAATGACACGGGTATGATTGGAACAGTGTTCACAGAAGAAGGAATGAAAGGGAATGCCAATTCTCCAAAATGAGGGGAATTTTCTCGCCAAGTAGATTGTGGCAGTTGACCCTTATCCCGACATCAGACGCCATGAGTCACTTATTTTTAAATCGGCTGCCAGGCCAAGTGCGTCAGTCGTCAGCTCGACAAAGTGGCAATTAAGCCAATTCCATGTCTTACCTGGTCATTCAGGTATTCAAAAGAAAATAAGCCCATGCCCTAGGGGGTTCAAGCAAATGAGGTTGAGCAGAAAATGTTTTTGGTTTTGAGGCATTTCAACGACACCAACATGGTATAATCTGATGATAGGCTTTGACAGAGCATGAGTATAATGTGTTGGTCCTAACATGAGAATGAACAAATTGAGAAGCACATGTTAACTTATTTTGTTAATATTTATGTGCACTTGGTTATTTAAGGATTATAATCCAAGTTCGTTGTTTTGCTTGTTTTGATGTTCAAACCCTCATGTCATTAATTCAATAAAAAATGAGATCCACTTTTCATCTCAAATACTTTGTCTTCTTTGTTTTCTATTTGTGTCTTTTTAGCTTTTTTATAGTTTTATATTTGTCAGCTTTAGTAACAGGACATGCGCACGGAATTTGCGGCTTGATCTAAATACATGAACTAATATCGTGCCTATTAACTAACTGGACGATAAGGACAACTGTGATAAAAGAGTTATGAAAAATTCAAAAATCGTGCACAACCATATTTGTCGGAAGTTCAAGTGTAAATTTCAGGATCATTGTTGAAGTGGAAATCGAGGACACTCAGTGAATCAAATTTTGTCTCTATACGACTCTAGGTCGGCTTATTTTGGTTGCATATTTGTGTGAGACATTCTCGGGTCGGGATGACGAACGACTTTCATTTCTACTACCCAAACACTATACCAATTTGTCAGCCTCTTGAGCCTTGTATATTTTTCTTTTGGCTACCCTCATTTAGAATCAATATCATTGTACTTGTGGAAAAAAAATGAATGATGAAGAAAATAGCAACAAAAAATCTGGAACTAAGGCCTAGAGCTACGTCTTGACCTAATTCTTCTAAAAAAGAATACGCAGGCAACCATTCGCTTGTGGTCATAACAGGAGAAAGTTCATTGTTTCCATGTCTTTTTTTATTTACGCAAAACTTGCCTCCAAGTTTCTGGCCTGTATAAAGAAAATCAAAGGCCCCCTATTTATCCTAAACTAATGCAGAAGTTTTTTTTATTTTTAAGAAATGGAAAAAATTCAATATTCCTTTTTGTTTTCTATGTATTTTTCCCCTGTCCCATATTGACGCAAAACACTGCCTCCAAATTTGCAGCCAATATGAAAAGAAATGCAGAGCCCCAATTTATCCTAAACTGGGGCAAAATTTTTTATTTTTTAAGAAAAAGGGGAAAATTCAATATTCGTTTTGTTTCCTTCGTGTTTATCCTAGGGAAAAAGTTCAATATTGTTCTGTTTTTCTATTTCATATCAGGGGCAAAGTCAATATCCCCCAGCTTTTCAGTTTCATTATATTTAAAAAAAACTCAATGTTCCCCGTCTTTTTTCAGTTTCATATCGGGGAAAAAGCTCAATAGAGTCTTGCTCACATAATGACGCATAACTTTTTATGACTAATCAGAGAAAAATAAGGTCCTCATATTCAACTAAACCCGTGCAAATTTTGTGGTTATGTTTAAAAGGATTGATTCCAAAGGTTGTACGAGCTTTCATGCTAAAGCTTTCTTTCCAGCCCAACAAAATCCCAAACGGTCCAAAATAAAGACCTTTCTGACCGATCATTGAGAATGTCACTCAATGTTGAACCATCAAAGGACGAGTTGGCTCGGAGAATTTGCAGTTTATTTTGATCACCGTACAAGTTTGTCGGATGATCATAAGGATAGAAACTTCCTAAGACGTCAAGATAAGGGAAAATAGATAAAGCAGAAAGAATGTGATGATAGGTCAATAGAAAAGGTCTTCTTGGTGAAAACCAAAAAGGATGCCACAGGATGACAATGATGAAAAAGAACAACGAGAGAGGCTAGTTGGTGAAAACCCGAAAGGGCACCACTAGTCGAATAAGGGATGTTTGATTTATTCATCATGATTGGACCAAGCAAGCAATTGTCTCTAGATTGTCAAACTGGGGCAACATCGGACATACCGTGTTGAAAAGGTCAAGATTTTATTTCAGATGTATGTCATGTTCATTGAGGTCGTCATTTCACCTCTAAATATTCTTTTTTTCCTTATATTTTTGGGATACCTTTTCGTTCGGTGTCTCCTCTTTGAATTTCTTCGATTCATCTTTACTTTACTTTTCACTTTTCTCTTTTAATATTGAAACGAGCAAAAAAGAAAGTTTGACAAAATCTGTTTACGTGTTTCATAATTGTATCAGATTATTGTCAAGATCCAAATGTACGATGGGAGCCCGTGCCGCACCTCAGCTTGAGAATAAAACACCAACATTGTATCATGAAAAGTCACCATGGAACGATATGTTGTCTCTACAAAGGATTGATTAAAGATTGGGAGAAACTTTTTGCATTAGTGGACCTTTAGTTAGATCAGAAACAGATCGACAACAACAGGACATTGTTTGTCTGAATTTACTATGAAGAGCAGAATAAGAACCACCAAGCTTACTTGCAAGAATATGATTTAGGGGGCTATGTAGCCATGAGGAAAATCCAGTGAGATAATTGCTACTTTACCGGCAAGAGCAAGGACCACCCGCCTCGGGAGCAGTTGTTCTAAAGTTTCACACAAAACCCTATTTTTGAAACTGGCCAAGGTTTTCAATTTTCAGACAAAACTCCATTAGGATAATGGATCAGAGTTTGCAGCTTTCAAGTCAAAGCCACATGTGAAAAATGGGTATAATCTTCAGCTTCCAGACGAAGGTTCGCCAGTGGTGGACGAACTGAGATGACGTGACATGCCAGAAGAGTTTCAGCAACTGCCCCTCCCTTGAAAATGTAGAAGTTTCAATAGTCAGGCACTCACATATAATGTAGAAGTTTTAGATTCAAAAGACGGGCCCTCCCTCGAAAATATAGAAGTTTGAATAGTCGGGCACTCCCATATAATGTAGAAGTTTTAAATTCAAAAGACGGGCCCTCCCATGAAAGTATAGAAATTTTAGTAGTTAGGCACTCCGATATAATGTAGAAGTTTTAGATTTAAAAGACGGGCCCTCCCTTGAAAATGTTGAAGTTTTATATTCAAAAGTTGGGCCCTCCCAAATAATATAGAAGTTTCAATAGCGAGCACTCCCATATAATGAAGAAGTTTTAGATTCAAAAATTGGGCACTCCCATATAATGAAGAAGTTTTAGATTCAAAAGTCGGGCACTTCCATATAGTGAACAATTTTTACATTCAAAAGTCGGGCACTCCCATATAACGTAGAAGTTTTAGATTCAAAAAAGTTGGACTCTCCCATATAATGTAGAAGTTTCAGATTCATAACACGGGCCCACCCTTGAAAATGTTAAATTTTTAGATTCAGAATTTGAGCCCTCCCATATAATGTAGAAGTTTCAATAGTCAGGCACTACCATATAATGAAGAAGTTTTAGATTCAAAAGTCGGGCACTCCTATATAATGAAAAAGTTTTGGATTCAAAAGTCGGGGACTCCCATGTAATATTGAAGTTTTAGATTCAAAAGAGTCGGGCCCTCCCATATAATGTAGAAGCTTTAGTAGTTGGGCCCTCCCATATAATGTAGAAGTTTCAATGGTCGGGCACTCCTATATAATGAAGAAGTTTCAGATTCAAAAGTCGGGCACTCCCATATAATGTTGAAGTTTTAGATTCAAAAAAGTTGGGCCCTTCTATATAATGTAGACGTTTTAGTAGTCAGGCCCTCCCATGATAATGCAGAAGTTCATTTTCGAGTTAGTTTCTGCTAAAAATTGTTATCATTTTCTTTTTGAGTCAGTTTTCGCTAAAAGATAGTGACCATTTCCTTTTCGAGTCAGTTTCCGCTAAAAGATAGCGATCATTTCCTTTTCAAGTCAAATTCCCCTAAAAGTAGCGACCATTTCCTTTTTTCGAGTCAATTTCCGCTATAATATAGCACCCATTTTATTTTTCGAGTCAGTTTCTGCTGAAAGATAGCGACCATTTTCTTATTGAGTCAGCTTCTGCTAAAAGAGAGCAACCATTTCCTTTTCGAGTCAATTTTCACTAAAAGATAGCGACCGTTTCTTATCGAGTCAGTCTCTGCTCAAACATAAGTGGTCATTTCCTTTTTCAAGTCAAGATCTGCTCAAACATAAGCATCCATTTCCTTTAAAAGTCAAGATCCGCTCAAACATAAGTGGCCATTTTTTTTCAAGCCAAGACCGCTCAAGCATAAGCGGTCATTTCCTTTGTCAAGATCCGCTCACACAAAAGTGGTCATTTCAAGTTTCAAGTCATGACCCACTTGGATAGTGGGAGCCTCGTTCTAAAATTGAGATGCGGCCAACCAACTGAAGAAGTGAGCAACCCATCACCTTGGGAAGTATGAAGATTAGAATTGTAATTTTTACATTATTACAATATTGTATTTCTGTTTTTTTTTTGTAAAAGGAATGACCACCAGCCAGCGACCCATAATCAGCAGTGACAACCCTTTATGTGTCTAGGAGTGTCTAGTGTCAGCCCCACTGTGTTAGAAGTGTTTTAGTCCAGTTGTGTCTGCAAGTGTCTACTGTTAAGCCCCCGTGAGTCTAGTGTATGTTTGAATGCGATAGTCTCAGCTACCGCACGTGAGGAACTACAATGACCTGATTCCTTAGTATGAGGATATGTAGGTAACTCTGTAATGAGGGTATGGTAACCATATTGAAAAGAGTGCTCTCAGCAATAACAAAAAAATAAAAATTAGATGTCGATTACGTCTTTGTCCGAAAACTCTGCGTGTTCCCGAACAAATAGGGGCAGCTGTAATCACCAAATTTTGGTCGAGGTTGAGTTAATTTTGTTAATTTTATGTAATTTTGAATTAGTTAACATAATTATGAGTTTTGAGTGTTAATTTTGTTGTTAATGCGCAAATAGTATAAGGTTGGACTCTATTCTAGTAAAGAAAAGGAAATCAGCCCAATAACCATGGCCTGCTAGCCTAGTTGTTCTTGACCCGCTAGCCCATCATCCGTAATCCAGCCCAAATGCCCAAACCCTAGAGTATATAAACTTTCTTTTTCTCACTTTCCTCTCATTCCACACAAGCCTCTTAGGGTTTAGTGTCTCCTTGCCAAAATATCCGCCACCCACCAGAAATCTCCCTCCACCACTGACCACCGCTGCTTTGCCGTTTTACCGTCACCAATCAGCGCCGGCCGGCGACCAAAAATTTACACGAATACAGTGCCGGAACCGCCTTCACCTCCTCTTACCATATTCATAACCTGTTTTCTTAAATTCCCTATCGTTCAGCGTATATCGGATCAAAACAGTAGCGGGACACTAAAATTCTGGCAAATATTTTTTTACCGCGTACTCTATTTTTTTAGCCTTGTATTAATTTTGGGCTATACATGATAAAAAGGTTATGGACAGAAATTGGGTTTTAAATTTGCAAACCAGACCATTTTTTGTAATGAATTAAGAAAACTGGCTGTGTCATACGAACTGGCCGCGTGATGCAATATTGTTTAATTGAACAAATTCGATAGTAAAAATCATGGTACATTTTTTGTAAAAATAAAAGATGAAAGAAATGGGTTACAATTCTGAATCTAGACACTTTGAATTTTCTTGCAAAGGGGTAAAAATGGAAGGTGACTGTATCAGTGGTTTAATCCTGCAAATGTTTTGAACGCCCGATAAGCAACGAACTGCTGAGCAATTTACAAAACTATGACACCTTAGGCAGTGGTTTGCCTTATTGACCTCGCTTAAAGTGGTTTTACAAGAATGACCTCACTAGTTTTAAGTAAGTGCTCCCTCGGGGGCAATACTTCATGTTATAACATGACAAGTGCACCAATGGGGGCAGCACTTCAAGTATAAATTGTACCCACCTTGTAGGCAGCACTTGCAATTTATACTTGAAGTGTTTTCCTCGAGGCAACATTTGTAACTTTATAACGTGAAGTATTTCCTACCGAGGCTATTTTGCTAAACCATTCTTAAGTGGGTATAAAAGACCATAACCAAGGATAGGGGTACATGTAGTGATATTTATTGCGAACTGCTCCCCTCTTATTTTGTTGACAAACAGTCTCATTTTGATGAGACAACCACTTTTTAACAAACATCCATTTCTTGTTTTTGAATGCTTCAATGTTTTAATTAAACTGATTTAAATTAATTGAGTTTTTTTTCAAGCAATATTACCATGATTCACTTTTGGAGTTCAAGTTCAAATCATCAAGTTTAGTGTAGAATAAATATATTTTTTTAAAGTGTGATTTCAAACTAACGGAAAAAATATAAAAACTATATATTTTTTAAATTTCAAACTAACGGAAAAAATATAAAAACCATATATTTTTTAAATTAAATTTAAGACGATAAAGCAACTATGCTCGGCAAAGGAACCGACGGTGCCTAATACCTTCCCGAGAGTCAACTGAGTACCTTACCAGAATCTCTGACGCATACCATTAGACGCGTCAAGGTGTTCCAAGGTACCTTTTGGTGACTTGGCACACCTTTAACTTGTCAAGTGGCGACTCCGAGTTTTCTCTAATAATTTTGTACCTTGAAACATAAGTCATTGCCTTTTAAATACATTTTATTTAATTATATTTTGTGTAAAAAAGAGGGCGTGACATTACCCGAAATTGACTATTAGATTTTCGTTAAAGTTTTCTTTTTTACCATAATATTTTTGTAGAATTTTTCCTCTTTATCATTATAACTGTTTTGCATTTCTGTAACTTGTTTCTTTAATAAAACAGAGGAAATGAACTAGAAAATTGAGATTGAAAGACTTTGCAAGATATCTCCATCTTTAGATTGAGATATCAGTAAGAAAATTGTAACATATACATCCTGCTTGATGAAGAAGGTCATTGCAGAAACCATGACTTGGTAAGAAGGAGGAACATGAGTTTGAATTCTACCGCTTATTTAGGAAAGAAAACCAGTTTTTCTTAAGAAATGCCGTAAGAAGTAAAAAAGTAAGCCAAAGCATTTATTCTTAAATACTTAATTAAACATAAAGATGGTATGTTTTAATTTTACCACTTATTTAGGATATAAAATTAGTTTTGTTTAAGGAAGCCTTGAGAAGTAAAAAAGTGAATGAAACCATCAACTCTTAAATAACTAACCAAACATTAAGAGAATGTGGTCAAGAGAATTCATTTCATAAAAATAATTACATGCATTTTTATTTTTTTTCGAGGTATACACACCATAACTACATCACGCAAAACCATCTGCTAGCCTGGATTCTACTTTTCGCACATTGGTACATATCACTTTTTCCTTGGCTACCAACCTTCATCCCCTATATATATACCCCTTCAAAGCTAACACCTTCCCATATTTACTTAAGTTTATTTACTTCTTTCACAATTCAGATATAGTCATTCTCCAAATTCTCATTCCAGAATGATGAGGCTATGTTTTTGCAACTCTTCTTCTAGTAACACTTATCCTTACTTCTTGCCTTATTCAAACAACTATGGATAGATCAGATATCCCCTCCCATATTTACTTAAATTTATTCACTTCTTTCACAATTCTGATATAGTCCTAAGCGTATTAGGTTACCGATTAATTTCTAATTCAATTTAAAGAATAACTCTAGGTTGGTCTACTAACTAGAAATTCAAGTAAGTGTTTGAAGTAACCTAGAAGGAAGGGGTTAGGAACCTCTTAAGTTCCACTAAATATGGTTCTCGGGTGATTTTTCTAATTGTTTCTACTTGTGCAATTTAGTTAGAGCGACAAAAACTAAATAAGATAAACAAAGAGGACATGGTGCACAACATACAAGTTAAAGCATGACTAAATAGAGACAATTTCTAAAGAAATACTCAATTCAAGACAATTCTGCAGTTTCAGCCTTGGATCGGTCTATCCCCTTAAGCAGTGGCTAAATTCTAAATAAAGTCATAAAATTAGCATATTTCTGAAAAAAACAGATTCTAGAAACAGGGAAAGGTTGTGAAATCAGATTGCAATTCAATATTTTGCGTAACTGGTCCAATATAGCAGCTCATTGCACAAATAGCCTCGAATTGCTAAATTGACCATTTTAATGAAGGACCCTAAGTTTATAAATCTATTCGGATCAGAGCTCGACTTTTATCGAAGAGCATAGTTTTAAAACCCACTATCTCATCCTTTCTCAGGACATTACCCTTAACTCTCATACCCTCTTTAAGTTATTAAGCTAAAGAGGATGCTAATATTTTACATCCTAAAAACTTTGCTAGCGTTCTCGACATATTGTCCAGGAGGCAGTTAGTACAACTAATTCAAAAGTATCTAGAACCCCTAAATGTTTTAATGCTCCATGTCTAGATTCTCGTCAACACACAAGAACGATCATGAAAATCACAGAAAGATAAAATTTAAACAAAGAGTGTTAAGTGATAAAAAAATTTCAAATTTAATTAGGCCTCAAAATTAGACATATCTGCAAAAATCTACTTTCACGTCTGCTACAGCTTATCACGTTCTCAATATTCAATTTTGCAGAAATAGTCTAATTTTCAGACTAACTTGCATTGTTAGCCTCTTTCTAAAATAGTCAAATTTAGTGATGTCAAAATTGCACAAGTAATCTAATTTTGGGCTTTCACCTTTTAGCTTTAAACCTGTTACGAATTGCTGCTTTGAACTTTGTAAAAATAACCCAATTTTCAAACTATCTTACAATTTTAGCACCCAATTCATAAAAATATTAGAGATGGCCCCTATTAGGTGATTACAGTATATACTGTAATCACCTAATATTGATACATAATTTCAAAATTATTCAATATAGTCGCGCTAATTTCCTAGGATGTTTGACTAATTTTTCTTGATTTTTGCTCATTTATGGTATCAAAATGATGTCTATTTTAATTGTAATTTTAAATGATTTATGTGTTTTAGGCACCTCGCAAAGTTGAATATTAAGACTATGCGTTGTAATTTACATTCTATGTTGTATTTTCATTTATTTGTTAACCAATGACCACCAGCAAGCAGCTAGCGACTAGCAATCACCAGCGACAACCCCATTGTGTTAAAGTGTTTAGTATTAGTGCCATTGTGTTATAAGTGTCTAGTGTTAGCCCATGTAAGTCTAGAAGAGTCAAGTGTTTTTGTGAATGCAGTGGTCCCAGCTACTGCCGTGAGGAACTTTACTGACCTAATTCCTTAGTCCAAGAATATGTAGGTAGCGTTATAATCAGAATACAGTCACCATTTTGCAAAGCGCTCTCTTGGCTAGAACTGAAAAGCCAAAATTAGTTGTTTCTTACGTCTTTGCCTGAAAACTCTTTGTGTTCTCGAGCAACGAGGGGTAGCTGTTAGGGGTAGGCATTCGGTGTACGATTCAGTTTTTTTCAAACTTCGGTTCGGTTTGAAGTGTAGAAAAATCCATAATTTTTATACTTCGGTTCGATTTTTTTAGTTTGGTATTCAGTTCGGTACATCGGTTGTTCGGTTTCAATCAAAGTTTATAGCCCAAAAAAAAAATCCGAACAAGAAAATTTATAAAGCTTAAATATTGGACTTTTGAACACCCAACACCGCGTGGCATGGACAAAAGTGTAGGTCAGTCTGAAGTAAGAAACTCATTAGTTAATACATGTACCCGCACACATGATGGTCAAGTGACCTCAAATCCATACAACCCTACTGAATTTATAAATCATGGACTACTCCGCTGCAACCAAATGAGACAGCAGTGGACGGGACACATGAAGCCTCATGACCAACCACAACATCTTCGTGAACCTAAACTAAGGTCATGTTTTCACCTTTTTACGGATTAGTCTGATATATCTCAGATCCCTGCAGTGTTACAAGAATGGCTTAGATGGACCTACTAACCTAGCAATAGCATGCCTTTGCTTGTTTGAATAATAGGGGTATTATATTATTGTGTATCAGTCCTACTCTGGTATAGAAGCATGACAGATAGGTGTTGGGCATACATGCTAAGGTTGGTAACTGAAAGATGTATTACTTTTTGGACTAGGTGCTAGTATTGAAAAAACTGCGAGTTATTCGGTTCTTCGGAACCCGAAGTTCCAAAATACCCGAAATCGAAGACCGAAGTTTTAAAATTTCCTAGACCGAACCCGAACTGAAAAACTGAAGTACCGAACCTGAAATTCTGAATTAGTTCGGTTCGGTACTTTTGTTTTTTCGGTTTAGTGCCCACCCCTAGTAGCTGTAATCACCTAATTTTTTCACGTAATTTTTTCACCCGTAGTGCCCACCCGTAGTTTTTTAATTTTTTCTCATTTATAGTATCAAAATGATGTTCATTTTTATTGTAATATTACGTGATTTATGTTTTTTAGTCTAATTAAGTAATAATAAAATAACTAGAATTGCATATGTTGGGCTTGTTTTCTTAAAGACCATCAGGTCGTTTTTCCAAAAATCAAAGGAAATGTAGTCCATTAGGGGTGGTTATTTAAAATTTCGATTCAGGTTCAGTATTTTTAAGTTTGGAATTTCGATTTTCGGTAGTTGAATGTTAATACCAAATATCAAACCAAAATTTATTGGGTCCGATTTATTCTTATTCGGTTCCATTATTTCGGTACTGTTTCGGTTTTATAATTTGGTTTTCATTCTAAATTTTTTGCATTCAATTCATTTCATTTCAACAACAACCACAATATTTTTTACAAAACTATAATATGTTAGAAACATCACTACAGCAGTCCAAAACAGCACAAGACGTTGTTCGAATATTGCTCCAGTACAGTCCAAAATTGCACCCAGCAGCAACTAAAAAACTACAGCCAGCACCAGCCCAAAAACTGCACCAGCCACAGTCCTAAAACAGCACCAACAACAGCTAAAAAACTGCACAATAGCTGTTAAAAAACTGCAGCCAGCAGCAGTCCAAAAACTGCACCAGTAGCAGTCCTAATACAACACCAATAACTGTTCTAAAACAGCACCAGCAAAAGCTAAAAAACTACGCCAGCAGCTGCTAAGAAGCTGCACCAGCAGTTGTTAAAAACTGCACCAACAGCTGTCCAAAACAGCACCAGTAAGCAACTAAAAAAAACAGAACAACTAGCATCAACAGTAAGCAACTCAAAAACTGTAGAAACAACAGTTTAAAGCAAACAGACCAAACAGTAGTAGAAGTTTTACATCACAGCTTACAAGCGGAATCCATTACCGCCAAAACATAAAGTTTAATCCAATTGCCAAATCCATCACCAACCAAAACGCAAACATAATAAATAGTCTCGTTACTAATTAAGTCTAACATACATCACCAAATAAAAATAATACTACTTAGAAGTTGCAACATATTGACTTTAAGATTGAAAGACTCTCTTAAACTCTTGTTGGTGATGAAGACATCTCTTGTAATGAAGTTTCAAACCAAATGTGCCATTAGTTTTTGGATGACAATGAAAATCCCTACCGCATAGCTTGTACTTTGCTAAGCGCACTTCTTCACCATCTTGAATAATGTCAAAATATTCCCAAATTAATGAGCGAGCTTTTGGAGCACGAGGAGGCATGGTTAAACACTTGAAGTTGAACCTAATTAACAATAACATTCAAAAAATAGTAAGAACATTATCAAACTAAATTAGACTACTATAAAATAGGTATAGACTTATTTATTCTTACCACATCTTGCAAGATGCAAACAATAAATCAACAATGGAAGAATCTCGTCCACTATTTGCTATTTCTAAAATAATAATTAACAAAATAAGTAATACAACATAAATAAGTAAATCATTCATATTACAATACGTACAAAGTACCTAAACCTTACCCATTTCTATTTGCTCAAGGTAATCGAAATCTTCTTCGATATTTATAGGAAGAGACTCACTTTTCAGCCAATATTGAAGAACAAAAAAGAGATTGCACCAACTTAGGAGTCAATGAACTCCTAAATTGATCAAGAATGCGACCACCGTACTAAATACACATTCCGATGCAACGCTAGGGATTGGAATTACCAACACATCACGAGCCAACTCCGAAAGAATAGGAAATCTAGGAGCATTAATTTTCCACCAACCTAAAACACAAAATTCTTATTAACGGGCTCTTGGTCTTTACTAAAGTATTTCTCAAGCTCTGATTTAGCACCCACACTTGCACTATACTCTTTTGCCTCTTCGCATGAAATTTATTTCTCAAAAGCCTTACATCAGTAGATGTATCATCTCTTATTTTTGTTGCAACTTCTGTCTCATATATCTCATCAAGTGAAAATTCCACATACACAAACTTGTTACGGGGATCCAACACGGAGGAAATAAAATTTTTTATTTTGTTCATTAACTTAAGATCACCCCAGTATTTATCAAACTCCTGTTTCATTTCCTTTGCCATTTCAGCCAAGTGAAGGTCTACATATCTCATAGTCAAATCCAAATGAATTGCTAGCTTCGCTATTTCCTCTAAATGAGCATTAGAAGTGACATAGCGTGTACCTAAAACCTTCAATGTGAGATCATAGAATCTTACAAGAAACTTTACCGTGGTTCGCACACTCACGCAATCAACTTTTTTTAAACCTACAAGACTTTCATCTTCACAAACATAAGTAGTAAGATAAGCAAATAATTATGTATCTTCCTCCTCAAATATTTCAAAAGACGACTCATAATGTTGTGCTACTTCCAACATCATATAGGTAGGATTCCGCCTAGTATGAACATCTAAGACCAATGCTTTTCTATATACAATCTTTTACTTTTCAACACATTCATAAAACTTCCTAAGCCTAGCAGGAGATTGTCTGATGTACTTAACCATTATCCTAACATATTCAACAGAAGGATCAATTTTCTTTAAACCGTCTTACACAACAAGGTTAAGTATGTGAGCCACACATCTAACATGAAGATGTTTACCATCAATAATATTAGTTCCCCAATCACTTAACTATTTAGACACTCTTCTAATGGTTACGTCATTGAAAGCACTATTATCAACAGTTATAGTGAAAACTTTATCCAAACACCAATCAAGAAAATAATTATTAATAGCACCGGCCATATCCTCACCCTTATGACTAGAGATTAGGCAAAATTTTAGTATTTTTAATGTAAAACCTAATCTCTGTCAATAAAGTAAACAGTCAAACACATATAATTAATGCGTTGCATAGAAGTCCAAGTATCAGTGGTGAAACATACCTTTGCTTATAAATCTCTAAAATACTTCTTCAGACTTTGCCTCTCTTGACCATGAAGAATATAACAATCCCTAGTCGATGTCCTATGTGAAGGAAAATGAAACAAATGTTGTACTTTACTCATAAATCTCCTAAACCCTTCTTTTTCTACGAAGCTAAAGGGTAGTTCATCAATAATTACTATCTCAAGTAAAGCCTTCCTAGCTACTTCGGGATCATATTCTCAATACCCTGTTGATGCTCCATCTTTTTTGGTTAAGTCTATGATTGCTTGTTTAGTTCCCATATTAGGCGGATATTGTGTGCACCTAAGATTCAAGTGAAACTTTGCTTTATAAACACCAATTTCCTTATATGTCTCAAAATGATGACAAACCTTGGATCTATGTGTCATGGCTTTTCTTTTTTTAGTACCTTGAGTTTCAATTGTCGGTATCTTCACTAATAGGTACATTTTCAGTTGAATCAGCCCCACTAACTCTACTTTCATCCACCATCTAGAAAAAATTAACAAAGAAAAAAACAAATTATTAGAAAGTATAATCAATAATATTACATCTTGAAAGCTATTGGAGTCTGGAGAATCAGAGTTGAAATAATAGGGGGTAAGAACTTCACAGCTTCTCTTTTTATAGCTTCTCTTTGAGTGTTAAAATGTTGGTTTCTTAGTATTAATTTAGAAGATATTGTCTTACTTCTAAGTTCTAAATTGATGACGTGTAAGGTTTTCCTACCCTAGAAGTGCTTTCTTTTCATGATACTAGGGGACTTGACTGGATAAATTGACATAACCAAAATCAATCTGTTCTCTTCATGGATATCATAGTTATTGTGCTTCTTTGAAAATCATAAGCAAGTTATAGAGTTTGTGCATTCTTTGCTAGTGTATATTTTAGCACATTGAGTTTCAACATTTGCACTTAGGTGAAAGAGAGAAACTAAGAAAATAGACCAAGTTATGAAAAGTGCGCATAAATAAATTACCCCTGAATCTGAAGTCTGTTTTGGTATGACAAAGCAAGTTGTTTGGCTCAGTTAATTTCTTATCTTGATGAATCCAATAGCAGTTACTCTGCTTCTTCTATATGTGAATTCGATTAGCCTTAATTGTTCTCTATTCCTATTTAAAGAACATTTCTAATCATGCGAGGACTATTTTGTTATGCAGCTTTATTTTCAGCTTTCATTCAAGCTCATGTAAAGATGAAAGCTTTTACATTAGGACTAAGAATCAAGTCTTATTACCTCGAGAGGAGAGCAACAACGACGTCAATCTACAGCAGTAGCGTCGATCTACCGAGAAATAGAGCAGAACTGGTGCAGTGGTGCTAAAGGAGTAAAGGTCGTGACTCGCGAGAAGAAGAAAGAAGTATGAATAAACCCTAAGTTCTAACATTAGTGTCTGTGTGTGTGAAATGACCTCCGTCAGTCGTTTCAGAAGTTAGGACTCCGATTGGCGTGCCGATAATTTTAAAATATTCGTGAGGTCTATTGGGACTTATCTGTAAATTTGAGCTAAATCAGACCTCGTTTGGTACGCATCGGAAGAAGGTTTAATTTTTTATTGTCGATAAATTTTAAAAAGAGATTTTCGAGCTCGGTTTCGGCGAATGAGCTCTGATTCGACATCCGAAAGCGCCGTTAGGTTCGTATGATTATTTCTGACTTTGGTGAACTTGCGAAAGTGAATTTCGATGTTGTTCGGCTAGTTTCCGCTATGCCGAAAGTTAAATAATTTGACTTTTTCTATTTAAATTTGCATCTTGAGTTTTGGGAGTCTAATTTGAGATCCGTCTTCGCGAGTATGTTACATATATTTTGTATATCTGGTATGCGAATGTTGGAATTATTTCGAATAACGTAGAGTACCGTTTTAATTTTTATCGTAGCAGCGAATTTTAAAGAAAAAAAAAGGGGGAAAAAGACAAAAAAAGAAGAAAGACAAAAGAAAGGAGAAGATATATGCAGCGCTAAGGGATAACCCCTTAGCTTAATCAAAACAAGAACAGAACGCTACAACCAACGAAACAGAGAAAATGGAAAACACGCAGTGGAAAAATGCCAGAAAATGAGAAAAGGGGCCGGAGAAAAGTAGAATTTTCACCCTGAAACATTCAGGTAATGATCCTAATATATTATTTGAGTTTATTACGTGTGTTTGAATATGTTTTAACGGTAAAATTTGGAATATTAGACATCGTTTTAATAAGTTCAATTAATAGTTTAAAGGGTCAAATGGACCCCGATAATGGAAATGATTATATATTCGTATTCAGTGATTATGGGCAACATATAAATGTAATTTATTTAGGGTTTGGCTATGTGACTCTGAACCCTGTACATAGGCCTGGCCTGCATATCGTATACCAATAGGGTATCAGGTTCCTAATCGGGTTACCCTAAGATATGGGGAATGAAGCCTTTAGCCTAATTTGATATATTTTTCTGCTTATTGAATAGAGTGGGATCGTCTGACAATGAAACCAAAGGATAAAGCAGTTGTTGATTAGCAATGCCAACTTTTGGAAGAAGTAAGTGTTTATATCCACTTTTTTGGAGGCACCTGGCCTCGTAGATTTTCTACCACGTGTTCCTTACGTGTGTAGCTGCCGATAGGCGTACTCATTACGCCTTAGCTTTGAATTTACATTGTATATTATATATTATGCCCTGTGGTTGGTATTGCATTGAGCATATGAGCATTGCACTCTGGTTTTGAGCATTGCATATACTTCCCGGTTGGCGATGAGAGTCCCGCACCGGTGAAGGGTCATCATTGCATATACTTCCCGATAATCGATGAGAGTCCCGAGCCGGTGAAGGTTCATCATTGCATATACTTCCCAGTTGGGGATGAGAGTCCCGCACCGGTGAAGGGTCATTATTGCATATACTTCCCGGTAACCGATGAGAGTCCCGAGCCGGTGAAGGGTCATTATTGCATATACTTCCCGGTAATCGATGAGAGTCCCGAGCCGGTGAAGGATCATCCTTGCATATACTTCCCGGTAATCGATGAGAGTCCCGAGCCGGTAAAGGATCATCATTGCATATACTTCCCGGTAATCGATGAGAGTCCCGAGCCGGTGAAGGATCATCTTTGTATATATCTCCTGGTAGACGATGAGAGTCCCGCGCCGGAAATAGGTATCAGGCATATGTGACTGCATTGCATTGTACCGTATTCATCCCATCTCATTGCACCGCATACTGACTATTGTGTGTATTGTGTTGTGTTTTATGTATGCGGTTTGTACATTATGTCGTGGACATATCTCAGCTTACCTATATATTTCTGGCTCGTATTCTGGGTTGCGGGGATCGGGTTGCGCGCCGCAACAGGATAAATATACGGATCGGGTTGCGCGCCGCAACGGTATAAATATATGGATCGGGCTGCACGCCGCAACGGTATAAATATATGGATCGGGTTGCGCGCCGCAACGGTATAAATATATGGATCGGGTTGCACGTCGCGACGGTATAAATATATGGATAGGTTTGCACGCCGCGACGGTATGAATATATGGATCGAGTTGCACGCCGCAACAGGATAATTATATGGATCGGGTTGCACGCCGTAACTGGATGTATTTTTGATTGTTGATATGTTCGGGATACCTATATGTTCTGGCTATCTTACGTTACTGGTTGTTAATGAGTTTGTGATTCCATACGTGCTTCTAGTTATTATCTGGCTCTGCCTTTTCATAATTTAAATAAGAGGAATTTGGTTTATATGTTTCTTCTCCCTGGCTAGCTATCCTATTCCTTGAGGTGGCTAGTCTGCCCCACTTATTGAGTCCTTTTGACTCACCCTTGTTTGTTTTTTGTTTCTTGTCTATCTATTTCGTTTCGGCAGGTTCGCTCCAGGATTGAGTTCGCCACATTTTGAAAGAGCGAAGACGACTTCAGCTGTCATGGTGAGCCAGCTTTTACTCCGGATGGCCACCAGTTTATTGGTTATTATTTCAGTTGCATTTTGCTCCCTTCAGGAGGTATCTATCTTCTTTTGTACTCTTAGATGTCTAGTCTGGATAGCCCTAAACCTAGTATGTTGGGTAGTCAGCTGTAATTTCTTTTGTACAGCTTAGAGGTATCAATATGTCTGTATTTTTTTTAGTCTTGTCTTTATTTATGAATTGTTATATTTATTTTTCTAATTTAATTGGTAAGGGTTCGCCCGACGGGTCTAGGGGAGGATGTCGGGTACCCGCACGGCCTAACCAGATTTTGGGTCGTGTCAGTTGGTATCAGAGCCTAATTTAGAGTCTATCCAGACTAAGACAGTGTCTAGTAGAGTCTCGCTGATGGGTACGTAGACGTCCGTACTTATCTACGAGAGGCTATGATGGCATTTAGGAAGTTCCACTTCCTTCTTTCTGATCGTGCGTCGATGTAGGATGCAAAAATATTTTTGTTAATTCCTTCGTAGAAATGGTGAACCCTTGTGCGCAAATCGGCAAAGGGTTAGAATTCACTGGCGAAGCAGTCTAGTCAGAGGCTAGTGCTGATCAAGCCCCGAAAGTTTTTGATCGTGCTGACAATCTAGTTACGGAGGTCCCAGCTGTACGAGCTCGCGATGGGCTAGGGAGCAGGACCTTGTGATTCCTTTGGCTCTCTACGATACTTTTACGAGGATTTTGGCGACGCAGATACC
This sequence comes from Petunia x hybrida, assembly GCA_037355625.1. NCBI lineage: Eukaryota > Viridiplantae > Streptophyta > Magnoliopsida > Solanales > Solanaceae > Petunia > Petunia x hybrida. The sequence goes on from JBBBVM010000450.1 coordinate 436,746, forward strand.
ACAATAACCTATTATTCGCTAGGCAGCTTATGAGGTTGCCGCAGATGGAGACGTTCGGTCTCAGGGAGCCCATGTTCTTGTCCCTGATGTTGCCTCAGTAAATTATGTTCTAGAAGCAGCATGTGTTGCGCCACCAATTTTTCTGGCTGGTTAGCCAGCTGAGGTATCAGTTCGATCCGAGTGCCCAAAGAGGTTGCATTATTTTACGCAGTTGAACCTTCCGATATTCTTAAGTAATACATCAGATAAACCTCGTGATTTTTTTAAAAAAATAAAATGATGTCAGCATATCCTTCAGGCTCTTGATTATATCGAGCGGTATGGTGTTGATTATTCTGCTCTCCAGTTTCAGGGGTCCAGCCTTGAATTGGTGGGCTGCTCTCTTATTAGCTGGCTTGGTTCGATTTTTCTTCTAGATTCGTGGAAAAGTCCCTTTCGAGTAGCGAGCGAGATGAAAAGTGTTCCCAGTTTGAGTGGATTGGACAGGGTAGCGTGTCGGTTAGCCTGTTGGTATTTCAGAATATGAGATTGAATTCTATAGAATGACTGAATATGCATTAGAACTAGTCCATGAGCCTTTCGAGAGATTCAAAGATTTATTGATAACCTTTCTTTTTCCTTGAGATCCCAGATAGCTCAAGAGATTGAGGTTGGGACTTTATTTGATGTCGTTGTTGATATTGCTAAAAGGTATTAGGCATACCGTAAGTTTGAGCGGGAAGAGTTAGAGCGGGGGAGCAGGAGATCCCGTGGCCCTAGTGGGTAACCATGGTACCTTATTTGGAGGTAAGAGTTCTGATTATTTTGGGAGGTCACCTTCCAGGTTATCTCAGCTTGTAGAGCGTGATTCTCAGAGTGCGCGGGTAGTTTATCAAGATTACACTCAGCTTTCTCTTTGTAGCTTTCAACAATCTGTCCAGCTCCCATATTCAGCAAAAAAGTGTTATCATTGTCATGAGTCTGGTTATCCTTTGAGGAGTTTTTCCTTACTCCAGCAAGTAGGCAGTCGTCCGTTCTCTCGTCATCAGGCACCTGTACAGTCGTAGGGAATTTCATTTAAATCTTAATCAACCAGAGAAATGCCACCATCCAATAGAGTTCGAGAACGTGGTGGTTGTGGTTTTATGGAAATAATTATCAGGGTAGTGGCTTAGTTCAGCCGCAGAGGCAGTTTATGAACTGCCAGTCTGGCAGGATGCTGAGGTATCTAATATAGTAGACCCTGGAATTTCTTCTTCCATTATATGTGAGTAACATTTGATTCTTCCGATCGGTCTGAACTTCGTTTATCTTACCATGTTTCCATGGTTTCTTTTGAGGTTGTTTCTATTAAGAATCGGTTGCGGTAGAGGGGCGAGCTTCTGGTATGATTTTTTCCTGGCATTTGTGATGACCCTACTAGTTTATCTGGTTTAAATGTGAGAGATTTGTGAGTGAGTGTCGGTATTGTCTGCTTGGTATCTTGTTATGCCACCTTCTGTTATTATGTCAATTCAGTTTATCTCTCTCCTCGAAATTCAATATTGGTAGGATAATGGGATCCTAATTTGTCACCATCAGAAAGTATTATCATTTCTTTCGGTGCAAAGTGATTAGTAAGTAATATTCGATCTATGTGTCTCCTCTTGGTTCAAAACGCTAGTAGAGTCATGTTATTATATAAGCTTGTCTCGGTTATAAAAGGATTTCTGGTAAATTGTCGGAGTTTTCTTCTTGTTGGGAGGTTAAATTGGCATGGATGTTGTTCCATAAAACTCATTTAATGTCTATTTATTCAATTTAGATTCTTTGGCTAGCATGACTCGAAAGTGGTCTAGCTCTGGTAGCTAAGCAAATAAGAAGATGAGCTTCTTGAAGCTCTAATTATTTCTATACTCAGTCTGTTGCCATCTCTTCTTTATCCGACACTAGTGAGCTTGGGCGGTTAGTAGCCACTCGTGATGTTCCCTGTGTTGAGCCAGAGTGCGTGTCAAGGTGGCAGGGCAAGCACATGGTTGTTTTTCAAAGCTACTAAGGGTAATGAGAGGCGTCATTTGACCTTTGATTTGATCCATCAGACGGTGGTGCTTATAGAAAATGTATGGAGTTGTGAACTCGAGAGTTGCAGCTGTTTGGCAACTCGAGAGAGTAATTTAGTAGCTCAGGTCTGAGCCGCGTTCTCTACTCAGCTAAGTCTTCCTTAATCCAGCAGGTTGTGCGAGGATGACTATTTCTATTCAAATTATTTGTATGAGTTTATGCTCTAAGTGGAGGAGTCTTCCTCCAATTGATACCGAATCATAATAATAAATCTTTAAAGCGTTGCTGAAGCATAAGCTAATTCTTAGCTCCATCGACTTGTTCTATATCATAAAGTATATCGACGAGGTGATTTATCGGCAGAATCATGTTAATCCATCCAGAGTTCCGTGTATCTTTGTTTCGAAAATATAAGAACTCTCCTCTCGTGATCGAGGAAGGATCAGCTTAGTCATAATAAGCTGGGCAACGATGTGAGGATATTATCAAAATATATTTTATTCCAAAAGTTCGATATCCGTGTTATAATTCTGATCCTATAATCAGGAAATAATGCCCGTGAAGTATCTCATGAAGGTCGTGCAAGTTCTCTTGTTATCCGCGCAAATTTTTCTTTAGACTTAGGCTCGTTTGAGGACGAACGAGAGTTTAAGTGGAGGAGAATGAAACGACCTCCATCAGTCGTTTCGGAAGTTAGGACTCCGATTGGCGTGCCGATAATTTTAAAATATTCGTGACATCTATTGGGACTTGTTTGTAAATTTGAGCTAAATCAGACCTCGTTTGGTACGCATCGGAAGAAGATTTCAGTTTTTATCGTCGATAAATATTAAAAAGAGATTTTCGAGCTCGGTTTTGGCGAATGAGCGCTGATTCGAAATTCGAAAGCGCCGTTAGGTTCGTATGATTATTTCTGACTTTGTTGAACTTTCGAAAGTAAATTTCGATGCTGTTCGGCTAGTTTCCGCTAAAATGCCGAAAGTTAAATAATTTGACTTTTTCTATTTAAATTCGCATCTTGAGTTTCGGGAGTCCAATTTGAGATCCGCCTTCGCGAGTATGTTACATATATTTTGTATATCTGGTATGCAAAAGTTGGAATTATTTCGAATATCGTAGGGTACAATTTTAATTTTTATTGTAGCAGTGAATTTTAAAGAAAAAAAAAGGGGAAAAAGACAAAAAAAGAAAAAAGACAAAAGAAAGGAGAAGATATATGCAGCGCTAAGGGATAACCCCTTAGCTTAATCAAAACAAGAACAGAACGCTACATACAACGAAGCAGAGAAAATGAAAAACACGCAGTGGAAAAATGCCAGAAAATGAGAAAAGGGGCCGGAGAAAAGTAGAATTTTCACCCTGAAACATTCAGGTAATGATCCTAATATATTATTTGAGTTTATTACGTGTGTTTGAATATATTTTAACGGTAAAATTTGGAATATTTGAATCATTTTAATAAGTTCAATTAATAGTTTAAAGGGTCAAATGGACCCCGATAATGGAAATGATTATATATTCGTACTCAGTGAGTTATGGGCAACATAGAAATATAATTTATTTAGGGTTTGGTTATGTGACTTTGAACCCTGTACATAGGCCTGACCTGCGTATTGCGTATACCAATAGGGTATCAGGTTCCTAACCGGGTTACCCTAAGATGTGGGGAATGAAGCCTTTAGCCTAATTTGATATATTTTTCTGCTTATTGAATAGAGTGAGATCGTCTGGCAATGAAACCAAAGGATAAAGCGGTTGTTGATTAGCAGTGCCAACTTTTGGAGGAGGTAAGTGTTTATATCCATTTCTTTGGAGGCACCTGGCCTCGTAGATTTTCTACCACGTGTTCCTTACATGTGTAGCTCCCGATAGGCGTAATCATTACGCCTTAGCTTTGAATTTTCATTGTATATTATATGTTATGCCCTGTGGTTGGTATTGCATTGAGCATTGCACTCTGGTTTTGAGCATTGCATATACTTCCCGGTTGGCGATGAGAGTCCCGCACCGGTGAAGGGTCATCATTGCATATACTTTCCGGTAATCGATGAGAGTCCCAAGCCGGTGAAGGTTCATCATTGCATATACTTCCCAGTTGGGGATGAGAGTCCCGCACCGGTGAAGGGTCATTATTGCATATACTTCCCGGTAACCGATGAGAGTCCCGAGCCGGTGAAGGGTCATTATTGCATATACATCCCGGTAATCGATGAGAGTCCCGAGCCGGTGAAGGATCATCCTTGCATATACTTCCCGGTAATCGATGAGAGTCCCGAGCCGGTGAAGGATCATCATTGCATATACTTCCCGGTAATCGATGAGAGTCCCGAGCCGGTGAAGGATCATCTTTGCATATATCTCCTGGTAGACGATGAGAGTCCCGCGCCGGAGATAGGTATCAGGCATATGTGACTGCATTGCATTATAGCGCATTCATCCCATCTCATTGCACCGCATACTAACTATTGTGTGTATTGTGTTGTGTTTTATATATGCGGTTTGTACATTATGTCGTGGACATATCTCAGCTTACCTATATATTTCTGGCTCGTATTCTGGGTTGCGGGGATCGGGTTGAACGCCGCAACAGGATGAATATACGGATCGGGTTGCTCGCCGCAACGGTATAAATATATGGATCGGGTTGCACGCCGCAACGGTATAAATATATGGATCGGGTTGCGCGCCGCAACGGTATAAATATATGGATCGGGTTGCACGCCGCAACGGTATAAATATATGGATCGGGTTTCACGCCGCGACGGTATAAATATATGGATAGGTTTGCACGCCGCGACGGTATGAATATATGGATCGGGTTGCACGCCGCAACAGGATAATTATATGGATCGGGTTGCACGCCGTAACAGGATGTATTTCTGATTGTTGATATGTTCGGGATACCTATATGTTCTGGCTATCTTACGTTACTGGTTGTTAATGAGTTTGTGATTCCATACGTGCTTCTAGTTATTATCTGGCTCTGCCTTTTCATAATTTAAATAAGAGGAATTTGGTTTATATGTTTCTTCTCCCTAGCTAGCTATCCTATTCCTTGAGGTGGCTAGTCTGCCCCACTTATTGAGTCCTTTTGACTCACCCTTATTTGTTTTTTGTTTCTTGTCTATCTATTTCGTTTCGGCAGGTTCGCTCCAGGATTGAGTTCGCCACATTTTGAAGGAGCGAAGACGACTTCAGCTGTCAGGGTGAGCCAGCTTTTACTCCGGATGGCCACCAGTTTATTGGTTATCATTTCAGTTGCATTTTGCTCCCTTCAGGAGGTATCTGTCTTCTTTTGTACTCATAGATGTCTAGTCTGGATAGCCCTAAACCTAGTATGTTGGGTAGTCAGCTGTAATTTCTTTTGTACAGCTTAGAGGTATCAATATGTCTGTATTTTTTTTAGTCTTGTCTAAAAACCGAACCAAGTTAGCTAATAAGAGAGCGGCCCACCAATTCAAGGCTGGACCCTGAAACTGGAAAGAAGAATAATCAACACCATACCGCTCGATATAATCAAGAGCCTGAAGGATACACTGACATCATTTTATTTTAAAAATTTACACAGAGATTATCTGATGCATGGCTTAAGAATATCGGAAGGTCCATTTGAGTAAAATAATGCTGCCTCTTCAGAAATTCGGACCGAGCCATTAGTCAGGCTAGCTAACCAGCCAGAATAACTAGAGGCATAACATATGCTGCTTCCGAAACATAATCTACCGCGGTAATATTAAGAAATGGAATAGGAGCTCCCTGAGACCGAACGTCTGCATCTACGGCAACCTGATAAGTTGCCTGGCGAATAATAGGTTCTTGCGGTATCTGGGTCACCAAGATTCTCGTAAAGCATCGTGGAGAGCCAAGGGAACTACAAGGCCCTGCTCCCTTGCCCATCGCGAGCTCGTACAGCTGGGACCTTCGTAACTAGATCGTCAGCAGGATCAAAAACTCTCGGGGCTTCGTCAGTGCTAGCCCCAAGCTAGACTGCTTCGTCTTAAACTCATACTGTTTGCTGATGTGTCGCATGAGGGTTTACAATTGCCACGAAGGAATTAACGAAAATACTTTTGCATCCTAGACCGACGCACGATCAGAAAAGAAGGAAGTGAAACTTCCTAAATGCCATCATAGCCCCTCGTAGATAAGTACGGACGTCTACGTACCCATCAGCAAGACTCTACTAGACACTGTCTTAGTCTGGATAGATTCTATATCGCGCTCTGATACCAACTGCCACGACCCGAAATCCGGTTAGGTCGTGCAGGCACCCGACATCCTCCCCTAGACCCGTCGGGCGAACCCTTACCGATTAAATTAGGAAAATAAATATAATAATTTACAAATAAGGACAAGACTTAAAAAAAACATAGAGATACTTTTACCTCTAAGCTGCACAAAAGAAATTACAGCTGACTACCCAATATACTAGGTTTAGAGCTATCCAGACTAGACATCTAAGAGTAAGAAAGAAGACAGATACCTCCAGAAGGGAGCAAAATGTATATGAAATAATAAACAATAGACTAGTGGCCATCCGGAATAAAAGCTGGCTCACCCTGACAGCTGAAGTCGTCTTCGCTCCTTCACAACGTGGCAAATTCAATCCTGGACCAAACCTGCCGAAACGAAATAGATAGATAAAACGAACAACAAACAAGGGTGAGTCAAGAGGACTCAATAAGTGGGGCAGACTAGCCACCTCAAAGAATAGGATAGCTAGCCAGGGAGAAGAAAAATAGATAAACTAAATCCATCTTATTTGAATTATAAACAGGCAGAGCCAGATAATAACTAAAAACACGTATGGAATCATAAAAAGCCAGCGACATAAGGTAGACAGAACATATAGATATCCTGAACATGTCGACAATCAGAAATACATCTTGTTGCAGCGTGCAACCCGATCCATATATTCATACTGTCGCGACGTGCAACCCGATCCGTATATTTATACTGTTGCGGCGTGCAACCCGATTCGTATATTTATACTGTTGCGGCGTGCAGCCCGATCCGTATATTTATACTGTTGCGGCGTGCAAGCCGATCCGATCCATGTATTTATATTTTCGCGACGTGCAACCCGGGATACGAGCCAGAAATATATAGGCAAACTGAGATACGTTCACAACATGGTATACCTACCGCATATATAAAACACAACACAATACACACAATAGTCAGTATGCGGTGCAATGAGATGGGATGAATGCGGTATAATGCAATGCAGTCACATATGTCTGATACCTATCTCCAGCGCGGGACTCTCATCGTCTACCAGGAGATATATGCAATAATGACCCTTCACCGGCTCGGGACTCTCATCGATTACCGCGAAGTATATGTAATGATGACCCTTCACCGGTGCGGGACTCTCATCGCCAACCGGGAAGTATATACAATAATTACCCTTCACCGGTGCGGGACTCTCATCGCCAACCGGGAAGTATATGCAATAATGACCCTTCGCCGGTGCGGGACTCTCATCGCCAACCGGGAAGTATATGCAATAATGACCCTTCGCCGGTGCGGGACTCTCATCGCCAACCGAGAAGTATATGCATTGCTCAAAACCAGAGTGCAATGCTCATATGTTCAATGCAATACCAACAATAGGGCATAACATATAATATACAATGTAAATTCAAAGCTAAGGCGTAATGAGTACGCCTATCGACAGCTACAGACGTAAGAAAACACGTGGTAGAAAATCCACATGGCTAAGGGCCTCCAAAGAAATGGATATAAACACTTACCTCGATACAAAGTTAGCACAGTTGCTCAACAAACGCTTTGTCCTTTGGATTCATTGCCAAACGATCCCACTGTGTTCAATAAGCAGAAAAATATATCACATAAGGCTATAGTCTTCATTGCTCACATTTTAGAACAATCCAGGTAGGAACCTGATACCCTATTCGCATACGCAATACGCAGGCCAGGCCTATGTACAGGGTTTAAGGTCACATAACCAAATCCTAAATAAATTAAATTTATAAGTTGCCCATAACTCACTGAGTACGAATATATAATCAATTCCATTATCGGGGTCCATTTGACCGTTTAAACTATTAATTGAACTTATTAAAACGATGTCTAATATTTCAAGTTTTACCGTTAAAACATATTCAAACACACGTAATAAACTCAAATAATATATTAGGATCATTACCTGAATGTTTCAGGGTGAAAATTCTACTTTTCTCCGGTCCCTTTTCTCATTTTCTGACATTTTTTTACCCCACCGCGTCATTTCATTTTTTCTGTTTCGATACTTGTTGCTTTCTGTTCTTATTTTTGAATGAAAGCTAAGGGATATGTATATCCCCTAGCACCACCGCCATGCACATTTCCTTTTTTTTTTTTCTTTTTTTTTTTATTTTCTTTTCGCGACGAAAATTAAAACGGTACCCTGCGATATTCGAAATAATTCCAACTTTTGCATACAAGTTATACAAAATATATGTAACATACTCGCGAAGGCGGATCTCAAATCGGACTCCCGAAACTCAATATGCAAATTAAATGGAAAAAGATCAAATTATTTAACGTTCGGCATTTTAGCGGAAACTAGCCGAACAACATCGAAATTCACTTTCGAAAGTTCATAAAAGTCACAAATAATCATACGAACCTAACGGCGCTTTCGAATTTCGAATCGGAGCTCATTCGCCAAAACCGAGCTCAAAAATCTCTTTTTAATATTTATCGACAATAAAAACTGAAACCTTCTTCCGATGCCTACTAAACGAGGTCTGATTTAGCTCAAATTTTACAAATAAGTCTCAATAGGCCTTACGAATATTTTAAAATTATCGGCATGCCAATCGGAGTCCTAACTTCCGAAACAACTAACCGAGGTCGTTTCAGAAACATTTCATTTGCAAAAGCAGACCCATTATTAACAATATTTGCCATTCTTTATAATATAGCCTATTGCAATTTTTATATAAAAAAATCGGACATATTCAAATTTAGGATATTTTTGGAAATCAGATTTGAAAGAAATGGGCTACAATTTTGGATCTAAACATTTTCAACGTTGCAAATCCTGACAAAAATGAAAGGTGGTTGAACCACTGGGTCAATCTTGGAAATATATTTTGATTTTCGTAGGGAAATTTTGATGCGTAGCCATTTTTGGACGCACTCAAAGAGTTTTATCCACCGTTTCAAAATTCATTGAGAAATAGCCAAAAATTCGCGCGCACACTTACGCTCCATTAGCGTTGGAAAAACACCCCAGACTAGTCCCATAACAAAATACTGGGGCTTTGAACAAAACTTGTTCAAAGCCCAAGTATTTTGTTATGGGACTGAAGCTTTATACAAAGTCTCATAACAAAATAATCCCATAAAAAAATAATGGGACCTTGAACTAACATGTTCAAAGGTCCCATTATTTTGTTATGTGACTTTATCCCATAATAAAATAATGAGATTTATCCCTCCCATTATTTTGTTATGGGACTTTATATGTAAAGCTTCAGTCCCATAACAAAATGCTGGGGCTTTGAACAAGTTTTGTTCAAAGCCCCGGTATTTTGTTATGGGACTGAAGCTTTATACAAAGTCCCATAACAAAATAATGGAGCTTTGAACAAAACTTGTTCAAAGCCCTAGTATATTATACTGGGGTTAGTTTACTGAAGCTTTCCAGTATAAATACTGGGGCTTTGAACAAAACTTGTTCAAAGACTTGTCCGGAGATGGCTATTTCTCAGCAAATTTATTTTTACCGGCTACAAATTTATTTCCTTGGCAACTCCCCGAGGAAAATAGCGAAAATTAAAATCTCTGGCTTGTTAAAATTGTCACATGTTTTAATTTATTAAATATCTGGTTGTTGTATTTTTGTCGTCGTCATATGAGAGTTGGATGTTATCACTTTGATTTTGTTTGAACTATATATACATAATTGTCTTCTCTCGTACACCTCTGAGTCTTCTGGAATACATGTGTTGACATCCAGTTTTGTCCCTCCCCTTTTTACAATCGGCTATATTTAATTAAAAGTATAATATTAATTTTTTCGAACAAATTTGCATTAGATATCATACATTTTTGTGTGTAACACCTCATATTAATCTCCAAATTAGACAATTTTTACTTAATTGTGACTATATTATATAATTGCATTATTTAGGCAATTTTTTTTTTTTGTAATGCATATACTATTTGTGCAATTTAATGCATTACGACATAATTTAATGGTTATCTCGGGTTATTCATATTTAACTAGTATTATTTAAACTCATTTCTATTTATTTGTGATTAAAGACATTTATTTATAATTTTTTATATTTTTTTATTTTATACTAATTATTCATATTTATTAGCATTTTAATTAAATACTAGCCAATTAGTCCATTTTAAAACTAATTTCTACTACACTGAGTCCCTGTCCTCATTCATTGTCCACCCGTACACGCCAAAAAGCTCCATGTACGCGTACACCTTCACTAAAACACACTCCTACAATTCAGATACATACTACTAGCATATGTACACTCGCGCATGAGCGGGGTACAACTCTCCAATGCACTATTTAATGACTTATCCCCTTACACATCAGCAATACACACATACACGGGTATATACGAGTATGAATACGTGCTTATGTGGCATAGTTTGAGCCTTCTGTTCTTTTAATCCAACAGACCATGTTGTATCTACATTTTAATATGTAACTCAACCCCCCACACCTAAAAGAACCCCAACACATTACCTTTTCCTCTTTCCATTTTGAGCAGCCGCCCCCTCTCTACTCTCTCTCGGGTAAGTTTAAAAACAGGTCCCAAGCAAGTTATATAATAATGAAAAGGGCCTCAAGTTTTAAATAATAGGTATAAGATCCTCCATTAGGATTAATACTAATTGGGTAAAAAATGTATAAAAACTTAACCCTCAAGTTTTTAAGTTTACACTTTTTACCCTCTAATAAACCCGCATTTTACCCCCCAAAATGGCAAAAAAAATTCCCCCCCCCAGTAGCTCCTCCCGCGGCCCCCACCACCCCCATCACTGCTCCGCCGATTCCGACGAGTTTTTGGCCTTTTTTTGATTTTTTGGTTCACTATCAGCTCCCCAAAGTAGATTCAACAACCATTTCCAAGTATATTGTGTTTTTGCAAAAGATTTGTTCTAAAAAAATTTGGGAATTGTCAAAATTTGCTCAGTCATTTACAACACGAATCTCAACTAATCCTCTTGGATTTTCAGCCACACTTGGTCTCTGGTAAGTGTTCTTTAACTTTATAGTCGAGAAATTTGATTTGAAGCTAAAAGCTACCGGATTGACAATTTTGAGGAACTGGGTTTGGTTTCTGGTCAAACATCCGTCGACGAGATGATTGATGTTTAAACATCTCGTTGATGTTTTTGTGCACATCGTATCATATGTTTAAACATATGTGGCTGCTGAGCATATGTTTAAACCATCAAACATTTGGACTTATGTTTAAACATCATGCATGATGTTTGAATATCAATCAGGAATACTAAACATCATTGAGGATGTTTAAACAAAAATGCAAATGTTTAAACATATGAGCGTATGTTTAAACATTCTCAATGATGTTTAGTAATCCTGAATGATATTCAAACATCATGCATGATGTTTAAACATAAGTCCAAATATTTAAACATTTTAATTTACGTTTAAACATCCTCAATGATGTTTAGTAATCCTGAATGATATTCAAACATCATGCATGATGTTTAAACATCTTAAAAAATATTTATGTTTAAACATTTGTATCGATGTTTTGACAATCCTGAATGATATTTACACATCACTCATGATGTTTAAACATTATTCCAAATGTTTAAACATTTGTATCGATGTGTAAATACTGTAAATTTTTTTTACAGAATGTTTGAAGCAGTAACTTTCATTTTTTGTGAATATGGCTTCTATAAACAACTGTATTATGAAATTTATGCTATAAGGATCTAATTTGGACCCTCTTTGTATCTTCAAGATAAATAATGGGGTCCGTATTATTGGTAGTTGATTATCTCAGTGAATGGGTTGAGAAAGCTAAAAAGAAATTTTTTGGGTTCCCGTTATGAAAGAGAGTAGACCTATTCTTGTTAGTAAGCAGGTTACTAATAATGAGCTGGTTGAAAAAATCATTCAAAGTTGGGGAATTCTTGATGATCTGAGGGATCTTTCTATTACGTACTTGTTGAGCATTGCAAAGCAAAAGACTGCACCCTCTCACATTAGGAATGACATTGATGTCTCTTCATTTATGGATGATGTGGATGCATCTGGTGCTAGGCCCACTCTACGTGTAAATGTGGTTCCTCGGACTGAAAATTCTAATGAACAAAATCATGGGTTTGATGACATTGGGGAGGAGGCTTTATTAAATATGAATGCGCCTGAGAAGGAAGAAGATGAAGAAGCAAAAGCAAAAGAAATCCAAGAAGATAATGAGGTACAGTTTCCTGATTCAAGACGGCACTGGTTTCTACACAGGGCAAACATTCACGAACAAGCGTGAGTTAGTTGTGCTGTTGAAGCTTGCTGTAGTGAGAGTGCCTTTCTATTTTCAGTATGTGAAGAATAATAAGAATGTATTTTGTGCTAGATGTGTGGACAAGAATTGCCACTGGTGGATTCGAGCCATGAAGTACAAGAGCTGTGACATGTTTTATATCACAGTCTACAACAGCCAGCATACTTGCGGTTCTGAGCATTCTAAAAGCCATCATCCACACGCCACGTGCAATGTTGTTGGAGAGTACATGAAGAACAGATTTCATGATGGAAAAGCACCATCCACCAAAGAAATCAAGGATGCAGTTCTAGCAGAGTTCGGTTGCAAAATAAGCTATTGGAAGTGTCTCAATGGCAGCAACATTGCAAAGTGTTTGGCAAGGGGGTCACCCGAACATCGCTATGCCATTCTTGGTGCATATAGCTATATGATTCGGCAGTCAAATGAAGGAAGCAAGACAGCATTACAGCTTGATGAACAAGGGAGGTTTCTGTATTTTTTTATTTCTTACGGTTCGTGGATCAGGGGGTTTAAGACTATTAGAAAAGTGCTGGCTGTTGATGGTACTTTTTTGACGGGTCCATATAGTGGAGTGTTGTTGTCCGCTGTCGGTCAGGATGCTCAAAATCATATCTTTCCCCTAGCATTTTATGTAGTTGAAAAAGAGTGTGATGCCGCCTATGAATTCTTTTTTGAGCAATTGGTCAGAATAGTCCCTGATGATGATGAGTTGTGCATTATCTCCGACAGGCACAGAAGCATTGAAAAAGCTGTTTCTAAGGTTTTCCCATTTGCTAACTATGGTTATTGCATGAGGCACCTTGGTGAGAACCTCCGCACGACTTTTCATTGTGGAGATTTAATTAGTAAATACATTACCACAGCGGAGGCGTATACGGTTGCTCAGTTTGATAAGCATTTGAATAAAATTGAAGAAATTGACCCGAGGGTATCCAACTATCTGGTTGATCTTGGGGTTGAGAAGTGGAGCAGAGCACACTTCCCTGGAAACAGGTACCTGAATTACACCAAACATATATTTAGATGTTTGAAACATTATTGGTGATGTTTGAAACATAGTGTTGGATGTTTAAAGATATTAACGAATGTTTCAGTATGTGTGATTGCATTTCTAAACATTTTAATATATATTTGAAACATATCAGTAATGTTTAATATGTGTTCATAACAATTTAGCAGATGTTTGAAACATTATGGTTGATGTTTGAAACATTTTGGTTTATGTTTAAACATATATATTGATGTTTCTGTCTGTTCAGTGCATTGTTATTGCTTGTGACATAATTTATTGTTCAGGTTTCAGATTCAGGTTCATATCAACTTTATTGTTTGTTAATATTGTAGGTTCAATGTGATGACCACAAATATTGCCGAGTCGGTTAACTCAATGTTCAGGAATCACAAAGAATTTCCAATTGATGCTCTTTTCAAGGCTATAAGCGAGAACTATGCTGAAAAGTTTCTTCAGAGGCGCATGAATTGTACAGTTCGAACACTTGTGTCCCCTTAATTGAAGAGGTGATATCAGCCAACAATTCATTGGGCAGCAAGCTTTTGGTGCATCGATTGTATACCAGTTTTTTCAAAGTCAAAGGAGGAGGTCCAATAAATATGACTTATGAGGTGGACCTACACAACAGGACATGTACTTGCAAGCGGTTTGATTTGGACAAGATACCTTGTCCACATGCTATGACAGCTATGAGGTTGAAGTATCCAGATGAGTTTGGGTGGAAAATCTACGAATACACGTCGCCATGTTATTATGTAGATTCCTACTTTCTTGCATATGCCGAAGCAATCTATCCAGTTCTGAATGAACAATCTTGGCATGACTGTCCTCATGAGCTGAAGGAATGGAAATTATCTTGCCCTTACTTGAAACTTGGCCGTGGAAGAAGGAGGATGAAGAGAATTCCATCCGTTGGGGAGCGATTAAAAAAGAGGAGAAACAAATGCGGGATTTCCAAAAAGCTTGGCCACAAAAAAACTATCTGCCCAACAGTTACAAGACCAAGTCAGAATGATCCCACAAGTGTTTAGCTGCTGCTTTGAACAATCCTTTTCTTTGGGTGTTTGTTGTTGAATTTCTGAACTTCTTTTTAGACAATCCTTTAATATGTAATCTTTGTTTAGACAATCCTATATTTATGTTCGTATTAAGTTATTAAGTTGTGTCTTGTTTTCTCATACTTTGCCTGCTTCTTTGTTCCATATAAAATGTTTGATCGCACTTGAAACTGTTCCAAACATCTTGCACAATGTTTAAACATACAACAAAATGTTTAAACATCTTGAACAATGTTCAAACATCTGTGGAGATGTATACACATTAGATCAAATGTTTAAACATAAGTTAATATGTTTGAACATCACGTGTAATGTGAAATCATATTATGAAATGTTTCAGATTCCACCGAATATATTAAACATCCCACTCGATGTTTAAACATCATGACGGATATTTCACAATAACTGTGAAAAACTGCACGTCTACACTGAAAAGACGGGTTCTCCTAAAAAGACACATTTCAAAACTACACGACTGCACTGAAAAGACACATTCATTCCACAAGGTGCCTCTTATAGGATAAACGGTGACTTTTAAAAACCACATTGACAGCCTATAAATACCCAACACTATATGCACCAACAGTATATGCAAATTTTCCATCACCAACAACTTCAACAGCATAAATATGTCTGAAGCAGGATCAAACGACCCCTTGTAGGTTGGCAATGGTGATCAGGCATCCCGTCAAAACAAACCAATACAGAATGCGCCACAAAGAGAACGACGAGGCGATATAAATTGGGAAGTTACAATTCTAAAGGACGACATGGCAGAGATGAATCGAGCCATGGAAACAGTACGAGCAGATTTATGGCGTTTAAGGTACAGGCACGCGAGGGATCACCGAAGGATCATGCAAATAATTACACAAATTTTGGATGAACTGGACCTGGAGATTGAAGGCGTATGATGTTTATGATATATTTTAAGTTGTTATATATAATCTAGTTTCCGTATTTAACGTATTATTATGTTATAAACTTTACATCATGTAATTTTGTTATCGAACGTATTAATGTAATTCATTCAGTTTCTATATGTAACTAGGGGTGGCTAACGGTCCGGTCTGGTCCGGGACCGGTACCGGAGTCCGGTTCCGGACCAAAAAAATTTCAAAACCGGCGTATAACCGGTCTACTGGTCCGGTCCTAACCGGTTTAAAAAAATGGTGTCGGATCGGGACCGGTTCCGGCGACCGTTAAGCCGGTCGGTACCGGTCCGGTCCGGCCGGTTTAAACGGTTTTTTTAATTTTTTTTTAGTTTTTTTTTAGGCAAATAAAGTTAAAATTTGAAAAACTTAACAATTTATTTAAACACTATTTGTGATAATTATGTAAATTATATTTTTTAATGAAAGAAAATAATTATGTAAATTATATTTTAAAATTTATTAATGTAAAGTAAATAAATAAACACAAAACAAACGTTTATTGAAAGGGAAATACATAATTGAAATGACAAAACAAACTAGAAATTGAAAAATTACAAAGATACTGAATAAACTAGAAATTCGAAAATACATAATTGAAATGACATAGATATTCCCTTAGCCATCTCTTCAAATTTTCAATCACGCAGAATAAAGCCATTTATTCTATCCCATTCGGTTTTGTGTCTTTTTTCTAAGTGTTGCCTAAACCTTCCCGTCCCTCCATGGTAGTTGCCAGTGTAAATTTGCCACTCTTTGTTACAGAGGCTACATTTAGCTTTCTGAGTTTCAGTATCTTTCATAATAAGTTGCCACACTATAGAACGACGTCTTCGTTCCGCAATTCTTGTTTCACTAGGACCGGGAGCAGCGGGAGGTTGATTTTCAGCCATTATAATTTATAATTGTTTGGATTTTGGAAGAAATTTAGAAAATAGCCTTTGAGAGTAATTTGAGAGATAAATTGATAGAAAATGGTAAATTGTGTGATATAATGATGAAATAATAGGGTATATATAGATAAAAATAGGTTGGGGGGTATGGGGGGGCATTTAGGGGGGGGGGGGTTTTAGGGGGGGTGATAGGCAAATATAGCCGTTTTTTGCCGTTGGCCAACGGCTATATTTGAAAGAGAGCCGTTGGCCCAAACTGCCGGTCCGGTTCCGGCCCGGTCCGGAAGTTCGGGCTATTTATATTTTTTTTTTGTTTTTTTTTTTTTGTTTTTCCATTGACCGGCAGTTCGGGCTATTTATATTTTTTTTTTGTTTTTTTTTTTTGTTTTTCCATTGTGTTTTATTTAAAGTGGTGGAAACTTTGAAAAATATTACAACAAAATATTATTAAGTTTTTACTTGTACATATAACATATGTTTGGAATGTTTAGTTTATTTCAATGTTTAAAGTTTAAACTTAGAATTAAAAAACTTGTAGTATTTTTTTATACTTTGAAGAACTTTGAAGTAATGAAATTTTTGAAGTGATGATTCAAAGTTCAAACTTTTGAATTAATTTGTTAAGTTCAAAATTCAAACTTTGAATTAATTTTAGTAAATTCAAATTTGAACTAATTTACAAACTAGTAATTAATTGTAGTATTTTTGCGCAAACTATAAATTAAAAATAAAAAGTATGAAGACAATAGTTGTGATTGAATTCCAAGACTTGGAGCAATTTATTGAATTGTTTAAGACATAAGTAGTGCAAATTACATCTAAACTTCAAACTTGTAAATTCAAAATTCTTATTCAGAAAATTACATTCTTTTAAACATATTAGCTAGTTTCTTAAGGATAGTTGTAGGCTTTTCTTTAGGAACTGGACGTTGTTGATCTTGTTCATCATCTCCTTCTGGTTCTTCGTCTTCTTCTTCTTCTTCATTGCCGGTTTGACTCCCTTCACTTGTTCCGTCGCTCAAAATTTGATCGAGATATGCTTTGCCCTTTTCCTTAGTAAGTTCTGGTAGACCAAAGTTTCTTCGCTCTGCTCTGATCCAATCCCTGAATAAAACTCCTGTCTCCATTGCCTCCTCCTTCAACGAATATCTGTGATCTCCAATTTGAAATCTTCCTTGGCTAAAAGCGCTTTCCGATGCAACTGATGAAGCTTGAATTGTTAATATATCCCGGGCCATTTTTGCAAGAATTGGAAACTGCGATTCTTGATTCTTCCAATAATCCAACAAATTCTTAGTTCCAAAGTTGTTGAGTTTCTTTGGATATTGAATTAAATAAACTGGAACTCGC